>LR812539.1:47334428-47418038 GCA_903798195.1 Danio kyathit
TGCGATGGCTCTCCTGAAGCACCTCATCACCCTGTTGTTGTTCCATTTCTTGCAGGCTGAAAGGTCCTTGCATTAAAATGATCCCGTAAAACTCTGAGGTTCTTGACGATTTAGCTTCATGGTCTCAGAACTTTGGAGTTAGCTCGCTCCTTTTTCTCTTTTTTTTTTTTTTGTTTGAGGTGACGCTTGGAGATTTGAAAAGTTGTCCAGGGTTTATTCTGTTTTTCTTTGGAGTCTTCACTGTGCTTTGGAGTCTTTTGTTTTGTGTCTTAAAGAGTCTCTTATTGCCATCAACACTGACGAAACCAGATGTCCTTTTACTTTATGGTGCCATTCTGGAGTTCGGCCTCTGATTAAAAGACAAAATAGCAAATATTCAGTATTCATGTTCATACTGCATCATACAATAAGCAGAATCCCTCAAAGTATAGTTGGCTCCAAAATGAGAAGTTGTTAGTAATATACTTAACCCCCAGCCATCTAATATATATATATATATTATACTATATTTATATTATATATATATATATATATATATATATATATATATATATATATATATATATATATATATATATATATATATATATAAATAAATAATTCTAATATATATATATTTTATATAGATATATATATTTTATATATTATATAGATGACGCGCTAACAAAATGGCGACGGTTGGCCCCGCCTACTTGTAGCTTCTTTTGCAGTGTTCAGAAATCTATGGGTGACGTCACGGATACTACGTCTATATCTTTTACGGTCTATGGATAATCTCAGATTGTTTTCTTGAACATGACAATGAGTTCACTGTACTAAAATGGCCTCCACAGTCACCATATCTCAATCCAATAGAGCACCTTTGGGATGTGCTGGAACGGGAGATTCGCATCATAGATGTGCAGCCGAAAAATCTGCAGCAACTGCGTGATGCTATCATTTCCAGTACCTTGTTGAATCTATGCCACAAAGGATTAAGGCAGTTCTGAAGGTAAAAGGGGTCCAACCCGGTTCTAGTAAGGTGCACCGAATAAAGTGGCCGGTGAGTGTATTTATACCGTATTCTTTTAACTGAATCTAAGAGTATCTAATAGTATTCGATTTTAACACATTTAGATTGATTCTAAGGAGTCTGACTACATACATTTAAAACACTGAGAAATTAAATCAAATCAAAAGAATACAAACAGTTAATGATAAACTTCATGGTAAAGTACATTTGTTTGAGTGTACAGTAGTGAAGTAAACTATTCCACAAACTGCCAGTCTAATGTAAAAGTCCAGTGCATTTTGGAGGAAAAAAACTGAAGGAGATTTACTGCTTAAAATTGTCATATTTCTAAGCCCAGATAGTCACATTGTAAAAGCTTCTTTCCTAATTGAAAACACAGATTCATGTGCCCAACTGACCAATCAATATACAGCAAAAGGCAGTTTACTTTGTTTTGACAGGACAATTACATGATACAGTTTGAAGAAAAAAAAAAAAGTATTGTCTCCATTTTCCGGCACTCTCAAATGTGCCAGCTAGACAAGTCTTAGCCGGTGGAGGTATTATAGTTTGTCTCAATGATTGTGCCGCATGTTTGCGCTGTCACAACACATCCCTGAGAACACATCTCAATTTTCGATGACAATGGTTTTCTGTATTACAGTCCCGTGTTTCATTGATTCGGCCCTAAAATATGAATCTGTAGGGGCTCTTGCAGACCAGCAGTGGCTTGCAGGGAACAAATTGATTGTAAAATAAACTAAATCTTTGAGCCAAAGCAACTCTTTCTCCAATAAACTCTCATTTTTAGCTTCTGTTGTTGATTTTATTTGAGATACATGTATCATGTTGGACCCAAGCAGCTTTATTAGAACTAAGAGGAATTTTTGCGTGCAGCTTTAATTATAATTATTATTATTGTTAAACATATAAAGTATAAACATGTTTTTTTATTAATGTAAATATAATTATATTTGGGTTTTTTTTAAATGTACAATTGGATTTATTTTATTATTTTCAATGTAGGTAATTTTGTTATGGCTTTTATTATTATTATTGTTATTATTATTGTTGTTGTTGTTATGTAACTATGGAGGATAAAACCTGCAAAAACAATTAATAAATAAATACACAAATAAATAAATAAATGATCAAAAAAGTCCATAAATTCCTGCATGAATAAAACCATATATATATATATATATATATATATATATATATATATATATATATATATATATATATATATATATATATATATATATATATATATATATATATATATATATACACACATACACACACACACACACACACACATTATATATATATATATATATATATATATATATATATATATATATACATATATATATACACACACACATATATATACATACAGTTGAAGTCAGAATTATCAGCCCCCCTTTGAATTTTTTTTTCTTTTTTAAATATTTCCCAAATGATGTTTACAGAACAAGGAATTTTTTTTACAGTATGTCTGATAATATTTTTTCCTTCTGGAGAAAGTCTTATTTGTTTTATTTCGGCTAGAATAAAAGCAGTTTTAAATTTTTTTAAAAACATTTTAAGGTCAAAATTATTTGCCCCTTTAAATATTATTTTTTTCTGATAGTCTACAGAATAAACCATTGTTATACAATAACTTGCCTTATTACCCTAACCTGCGTAGGTAACCTAGTTAAGCCTTTAAATGGCACTTTAAGCTGTATAGAAGTGTCTTGAAAAATATGTAGTCAAATATCATCATGATATTTATATTTATATTTCTGACTTTAACTGTGTGTGTGTGTATATATATATATATATATATATATATATATATATATATATATATATATATATATATATATATATATATATATATATATATATATATATATATATATATATCCACAAATTCCTGCATAAATAATTAATGGTGCGGGCTGATAAATAATTAAATAAATTACAGCAGTGGTGGGGAAATAAAAAAATGAAAGAAATGAAAAATTAAAGTTGATCTTTCAAACGGTATTCATTTTCCCGTATTTAATTTTCCTCAGCTCAACATGCTAGTGAGAGGCTGTCTGTCAATATTCAGGTCAGTAAATACGGGATTATGTTAAAAAATGAATAAATGTTTGAAAGAGGGTAAAAAAAATCAACTTTCAATTTAGCCACTTTTCATTCCCCCAACATTCGTTTAATTTATTTAAATATTTATCAGCCCGCACTATTAGTTAATTATGTATTTATTTATGCAGGAATTTGTGGATTTTTATATATATTTATTTATTTACTGTTTTATTTATGCAGGGATTTATGCATTTATTTACTTATTTATTTATTAGCTTATTTATTTATTTATTGTTTTTGCAGGTTTTGTCCTCTATAATTTACAAACATTGTAAATTGTTTATTTATGTCTTTAATGCAGGTTATTTTTAGTCCCCAACAGTTAGGATTTTTTTTCTTATTTAATTGAGGTAAAAAGTCAATAATGTTTTTTGTAATCTAATATTTGTTTTATAATATTTCCCATCAAAACATTAGCAAATAATTTTAAAATGTTACCATTTATATTCTATTTCAAAAATATATTTGAAAAAATTATATATTTTAAACGATTAACATTTATGAGCCAGTACTTCATGTCAGATAATGAGACAATTAAAACCTTAGATTAGGTTTTCACTATTGACTAGTTGATTTTTAGTATGCATATTACTAGCTGTTTCTGTAATTATTTACAATATTTAATACACAATTTTAAATGTATTTTTCATTGTTATAGCTATGTAGTTTGCAAATGAAATCTTATTGTAATAATAATAAACATAATATACAAATAATATACAGTTGAAGTCAGAATTATTAGCACTCCTGAATTATTAGCCCCCCTGTATATTTTCCACCAATTTCAACTTTAATTACATTTTTTTCTACAGATTTCTAAACATAATAGTTTTAATAATTGATTTCTAATAACTGATTTATTTTATATTTGCCATGATAACAGTACATAATATTTTACTAGTTATTTTTCAAGACACTAATATGCAACTTAAAGTGACATTTAAAGGCTTAACTAGGTAAATTAGGAAAGGTAGGGTAATTAGGCAAGTCATTTTATAACGATGGTTCTGTAGACAATCAAAAAAAATTTTGCTTAATAATATTGACCTTAAAATGGTTTTTAAAAATGTAAAAACTGCTTTTATTCTAGCCAAAATAAAACAAATAAGACTTTCTCCAGTAGAAAAAATATTATAGGAAATACTGTGAAAAATTCCTTGCTCTGTTAAACATCATTTGGGAAATATATATATATATAAAAAAAGAAAAATTCACAGGAGGGTGAATAAGTTTGACTTCAACTGTAAATGTTTCATTGATTACCCAACATGTAAGGTCTCTTGTTCCAACATAGGCTTGTTGGAAACAAAATGGGTAAAACTTTAAGCCTGAAGCTCTTTTTTTCCAATATGCCCTCACTTCTGGCCTCTGTTCTTGCTTTTCTTTGAGATACACACCTTGTGTCTGTCCGGCAGAGGTGCGTGACTCGTGACTTTTTTGACCCCAGTGGCTCGATTAAAAAGAAGCTGCAGAAAACTTGTGCCTGAACTCCTCTCACAGCCACAGCGGTGTGTTGGACAGAAGTAGACGACACAAACATGGGCCCTGTGGAACTGTCCGACTGCCACGTCCTGCAGGAGAAGGATAGAAACATTTTAATTGAAAGATCCTGTAGGGCAGGGGGCATCAAGCTCAAATTCAGCTGATAGTTTCACTGTAAAAAATTCTATGACAAAAAGTCAGCACAATAAAGGCTTTTGGTCGGTTTACAACTACGAAAACACAAGTGTAAAAGTCCGTCAGATAATGTTTGATTGTTCTTGAACCTATTTAATTTATCAAACAGATTGCAAAAATACAGAGGAATGCCGGTTTAGTTCTGCGTAGAGCAAAAAGGATTCCGATAAGTTCAATATGGGGTGGTGGAACGTTTTTATAAGTAATTTATTGACTGATTCAAATGTTTTGTTCAAAACTGCTGATTCATTTAGAAACAAAGCAAATGGTGAACTGAATCATAGACTCCATACAAATGATTCATTCAGAAATGAATTTTTGTATAAGATAAGCATTTAAAAATGTTTAATATGTACCTCTCCTAAAATAACTTTTTGTTGTTGTTGTTGTTGTTGAACCATTGTTAAAGTCAGCACAACAAAGGCTTTCGGTCTGTTTACAACTATGAAAAACAAAAGTGTAAAAGTCTCAGATAATGTTTGATTGTTGTTGAACCTATTCAATATATCAAACAAGTTGCAAAAATACAGTGGAATGCTGGTTTAGTTCTGTGTAGAGCAAAAATGATTCCTTTAAGTTCAATATGGGGTGGTAGAACATTTTATTGAGTAGTTTATTGACCGATTCAAATGTTTTGTTCAAAACTGCTGATTCATTTAGAAACAAAGCAAATAGTTAACTGAATCGTGGACTCCATACAAATGGTTCATTCAGAAATGGATTTTTGTATACGAAGAGCATTTTAAAATGTTAAATATGCACCTCTCCTAAAATTATTATTATTATTTTTATGGTAAACCATTGTTAAATCCAGCACAACAAAAGTTTTTGGTCGGTTTACAACTATAAAAAACGCAAGTGTAAAAGTCTGTCAGATAACATTTTATTGTTGTTAAACCTATTCAAAATATCAAACAGGTTGCAAAAATACAGTGGAATGCTTGTTTAGTTTTGTGTAGAGCAAAAATGATTCCGATAGGTTCAATATGGGGTGGGGGAACATTTTAATGAGTAAATTTATTGACTGATTCAAATGTTTTGTTCAAAACTGCTGATTCATTTAGAAACAAAGCAAATGGTGAACTGAATCATGGACTCTATACAAATGGTTCATTCAGAAATGGATTTTTGTATAAGAAGAGCATTTTAAAATGTTAAATATGTACCTCTCCTAAAATTATTTTTTTTTTTTGTTGTTGTTGTTGTTGTTGGACCATTGTTAATGCCAGCAGAACATAAACTTTCGGTCGATTTACAACTAGGAAAAACGCTGGTGTAAAATTCCATCAGATAACACTTAATTGTTGAACCTATTCTATATATTAAACAGGTTGAAAAAATACAGTGGAATGCTGGTTTAGTTCTGCGTAGAGCAAAAATGATTCCCATAAGTTCAATATGGGGTGGTAGAACATACTTATTGACTGAAATTAGATTTATTGACTGATTCAAATGTTTTGTTGAAAACTGCTGATTCATTTAGAAACAAAACAAACAGTGAACTGAATCATGGACTCCATAGAAATGGTTCATTCAGAAATGGATTTTTGTATACGAAGAGCATTTTAAAATGTTAAATATGTACCTCTCCTAAAATAAGTTCTGTTTTTGCTGTTGTTGAACCATTGCTAAGAATCAATTCTTTCGTGATTGTGCTTATAAAATGGGAGAATCTGCATTCTTGCTCGTCATACAAGAAGTTGCTTATAGTTATAACATTAACTTATAAAAGGTCTATAATATATAATGAAATGTAATTTATAAAAGACAATGATTATGATATTATGGCAGACATTTTTATGTTTGAAAATTATACGTATTCATTTATTAAAGCCAAAAGTATTCAATTATAAGATAATCATTGCTTCTCAAATAAAATAGTGTAGCAAATTCACTTTATTTAAGTTTCTAAATAAACTAACATTCATGGTTATTTTATTTTATTGTTACAATCATCAATTGGGACATTTCTTTCTTTCTTTCTGTATTTTTTGTTAACTGGATTCCGCATGCAATTATGTGCATGTCATGAGGTGCCGTTGTCAAGAGATTTATTCTTTACTCCACTAATTTGTCGCTGGAAAATTAATTTGGGGATGAAATCGTGTTAAGTCTCAATTTTCTGCTGAAAGGTTCACCTATTATCCTTCGGGCAAGCTAATATAGATGTCATCGCTATAATTTGTCCCAGATGTTAATGCGAGAGATTCTGCGAAAATGAAACACCTTTGAGTTTCGAGTAAAACGCTCTTGCTCTCAATTCATTTCGTGGGCATCTTCTTATTTCATGGCTTTAGTAGTTTATTGCTCCGTAACACCCAGAACAAGCTTTTGGGCTTTCTGTTATAACAGTCATTTATGATTATTATTATTTTCTTTTTTCTTATTTTTTTTTTTACGTTTGGCCTTTATTTTCCAAATACTGCCCAGTTTACTTTGCACATCTGTTATTGAATTGTTATAATTTTAAATGTGTATTATATGTTTGTAAATTCCTTTTATGTAGTGATCAAAATGCAACAATGAAACTTAATTTGATATTAATTTCTTTAAATGCGTATCTTAAAGGGATAGTTCACCAGACAATGCACTGTGAAAAATGCTCTGTTCCACACAACTCTCTTATGTTGTAAGGGAATAAATATAGAAAACATAAATCGATTAGGTTAACTTAATTGTTTTTACAAATTCAAGTGGATTAAACATAAAACAAATAAGTTGTCTCTAAAAAACTCAAGAATTGTGTTGATTCAGCTCAGTGGGTACAAGCAACTAGAATTTTTTTAAATATCTTCATTTGTTTTCAATAAATGAAAGAAACTCATAAAGGTTTAAAACCACATGAGAGAGAGAAAAATGATGAGTTAATTTAGAATTTTGGTTGAACTAAACCTTTAAAATCAGTCTTATTTGGATGTCAAATCATGTTGGAAGATTCAGATGCAAAATAACCTATTTAATTAGCCATTTTTATCACTGTCCTGGGCTTTGATTCAGTAATTTAAATTTAATGGCAATGAAAAGGTTATTAATCATTTTTTTTTCTGCCATTAAAGTGAAATTATACTTAACCTAAACATACAATAGGAGCCGTGTAATGTGCACATTTAAAAGAAAAAGAAAAAAGTCAAGAGATTTTGGATCTGCATTTATAAATATACATTAATAATATAATTGCATTTTAATACTTTTAATTATCATTATCATTGTGCGTTTTTATTTTATCATTTTAATTCAGTTCAGGATAAACACATTTATATTATTATATATTTGTATATTTATACCATGATACATACAGTATTGAGCAGGGTGTTGAAACGACATCATTTAAAAAATGTTGCTCATTCATTTACACAGAAGGGTTTTGGCTGGCTGAAAATGCACCCAAAAAGGGTTTTTACACTGTCGTGCACATTAAAAAAAACACCTTTACAGCATTAAACCACAAAAAAAGCATAATTTTATGAAAACTGGGAACCCTTAACCATGGAAATCATTTTAGGGTCCTATCATACACCCGGCGCAATACCTGTTTGCCTTGTCGTGTTGCTATTTTCAGACCAACGCAACCTTAATTTTCTCGTTTTGCACCACGTTGTTTTAATAGCAAATCCATTTGTGCCACTCTGTGGACTCATGGGTGTTTCGGTCTAGAAAAGAGGTGTGTTAAGGCGCATTGCTGGCGCGTTGCTATTTTGAGTAACTAAAATAGACTGTGCAATAGACCAGCTGAAAGCAGGTCTAAAGTCCAGTGCAGAGCGTGTTAGTTGTGCGCCTCGCTTACACATTGCTTAAAACACACAGGAAGTACAGCAATACACAAATATCTTTACAAATGAAAGAGTTAAAAGATTAAAATGTTAAAAAAAATATTACTTTCTACATAAATATTAAAGTTTATTCATGACAATTTGCTTTTGTATTATGTTGTTATTATTAGTAGTAGTAGTATTTATTATATGCATATTTATATTTGTTTTATTAAAAACAAGCTTAGATTAGTCCACCTGTCAGGTTTTGGACCATATGGGGCATAGCATGTGTGTTTGGATATAACTAGTTTTTTGATATAACTAACCCCTACTCTTTTTCGAAGGACATCCTGGGATTTTTAATGACCACAGAGAGTCAGGACCTCGGTTTAACGTCTCATCCGAAAGACGGCGCTCACTGAGCAGTATAGAGTCCCCGTCACTATACTGGGGCATTAGGACCCACACAGACCGCAGGTTGGGCGCCCCCTGCTGGCCTCACTAAAACCACTTCCGGCAGCAACCTAGCTTTCCCATGTGGTCTCCCATCCAGGTACTGACCGGGCGCAGCCCTGCTTAGCTTCAGTGGGCGACCATGTGAGAGTTGCAGAGAGCTATAGCTGCCGACTATAGCTGACTGTAGGCTAATAGATGTCTGTGCATACAACACGTTTCCTTATCCACGAAAGAGAGAAAGAGAAAATGAAAGTAAATGCTGATTGGAAGAGTCCCATTCTTTATCCTCTCGCAGCAGATGGTCTGTTTAACAGTTTTTTTTGCTAGTGAAGCGTTCAGTTTTTCCACTTACATTCGTTTATTCTCAAAACACCCAGAACTCATTAAGAGAATAAGCTCAACCCTGTTAGAACATGTGCCGCGGCGCAGAGCGTATTTTTCCGTCCTTAAAATAGCAAAAGTGGATTTGGACACGGCCTTAATGCTTTTGCGCCTCTGCGCTTTAGACTTTGCGCCTAGATCGTTAAAATAAAACCTATAATGTCATCTGTCATCTTAAATGAAACATTTGTAAAAATGATTACACCACTGTCATAGTGTCCTTGGATTTTAAAGTTCATGTCAAATCAAAATTTACGTTTGTTTTGCTAGCTCACATTGTTGTTCTTAAAGTGAACAATTAATCTGTGCAAGTTAATCCACTAAAAGAGAGTTTGTTTTGGTAATCTTCAGTCTGACCATTTGCTTCCATGTTTGGAATTGCAGTCCTTCTGTTGACATCGGTTTGACTCCTTTAAACACAATATTCTAAACTACTCCCTTCTTACCATTAGTTTGCTATGAGGGAATGATGCGCAAAAGAAAGCCCCACCCCCTACTTAATATTCTGTTTCAGTTGGAAGTACATTAATTTACTGAAATAAAAGTCTTAGCCACTTCCAATTAATTATTTAATTAATTCATTCATTCATTTTCCTTTCGCTTAGTCCCTTTGTTTATCAGGGGTCGCCACAGCGGAATGAACCATCAACTTTCAATCCAGCATATGTTTTACACAGCAGAAGCCCTTCCAGCCGCACTCATACACAACGGTCAATTTAGCTTATTCAATTCACCTATAGCGCATGTATTTTAACTGTGGGGGAAACCGGAGCACCCGAAGGAAACTCACGCTAACACAGGGGGAACATGCAAACTCCACACAGAAATGCCAACTGACCCAGCCGGGGCTCAAACCAGTGACCTTCTTGCTGTGAGAAGGCAGTGCTAACCACTGAGCCACCGTGCTGTCCACTTCCAATACATGTAGACTTCAATAAAGTGTTAAACACTTATACTACTGTATACACTAATACAGTGTTAATAGCTGGTATAAAGTGTATCTCTTTACCTTAACAGCACATGCTGCAGCGGTGGTCTGGCCCCAGCGGCCTGCAGTGTATAATGATACACCTCCACATCCTTATCCAGAGTCTCCACCACTTCGTTGTGCGTCAGGTCTCTTTGCCACTGACTCTGTTCTCTTAAAATGCGATGGAAAACCTCCTGCTGCGGAGCGTCCACTTCAGTTGTTCCTCTCCACAGCCGCAGAGGGTAGCCATCATCCACCTTTAGCAATCACATTACAGCCAAGTCAAACTTCTAATCTTTGTTTGTAAGACTGCAAATGCAAACTAAAACTGTGTTTGCTCACAATTGAATATGGCTTTGGAACAACGTCATCATTTATGCATATAATATTTATTTTCTTTTTTGATAGCCAAGAGAGCTTGAGAAAACACATGCACACAGAAAAAACACCAGCAAATTAAGAAAACATCTTCATCGTTTTGACAGCACATGTGATATAAATACAGTGGTGTAAAGTAACAAATTACACATACTTAAACTACTGTAATTAAGTATTTGTTTTATCAGGAATTGTAATTTACGAAGTAGTTTTAAAAATGTGTACTTTTACTTTCCCTTGAGTTCATTTTTAGGTGCTGTATTGGTACTTTTACTCCACTACTTTCTAGGGTTGGGCCGATAGACGATGCCATCTTCCATCGCAGATGGGCGATAAACATCACGATGCTGAGCCGGCATCGCCGATCCTCCGGCCAGCCCCCGTCACAAACCCACTCATGAAAAATACACACTAAGGCCCCGTTTACACTAAAGGCCAATTTATACTTCTGCGTCAAACGCACGCGTATGCTACGGCGCAGCCTACGCGTGGATGCATAGCCCCTCGCCGTAGGCGACGTTGACGTGCACCTCTCAAAAAATGTAACGCGTACGCGTAACGCAAGCTCTGTGATTGGTCGGCTTGGTAGCGCTGACGAGGGTGGGTGGAGGTGAGAGCCGCGCGTCCGATGCAGCGAGTGTTTACAAGTGTGGAGTCCTGTGAAGGAGCTCCGGATTGGAGACTGTTGTTTTGTGTTTACCTTCTGATTAAAGTTGTTGCACATCCGCCGGTTCCCGCCTCAAAATGAGCGAATTTGAGCCACTTGTACATTAAGGAAGCGTTCAGAAAAAACAAAACACCAGAGAAGAAGCTCGACACAGAAAAACATAAACACCTACTGCCAGCTAGCGTTTCGGAAGTGTATTGCAGAAAAACAGAAACAGCGCGCAGAAGTATAAATGCACTGCTACATGCGAAGCTTGCGCCGTGGGTTACGCCGATCACTTGACGCAGAAGTATAAACCAGGCTTAATACAGCTTAGTTTTAAAATGGCATTTTAGAAAGTGATCCACGTCCACGCCGTCGTTTCATCTAGCATTTCTGAACAGCCCTCCGTCCCCTGAAAACACACATCACATGACCAGCCCCACACACACACTGTCATGTGCTCGTCTGAGCTCCATAGACACGTACGTCGGACAGTTTATCAAGGATGTACCGCTGGATCGCATCTCACTATAGCTGTTAAACGTTATATTTAATTAATCTCGTCTCTATCTAACGCCTCTTCTTCTGTCTTTTGAATCTATCAGGTAACGTGTCACAGCATCAGTACAGTGCTTCAATCTTTGTCAGGGCAATTCGTAACATTTTGATTTAGTGGCTAATTCATATTTAATTGTATGATCATATTCGTACATTTTAGAATGGTATGCTCATCCCCAATGAAGTGTAGGGTTAGAGGTGGGGTTAATATAGGAGGCCCGCCTTCTTTAAAAATTGTATGAATTCATACCTTTTTTCTGACAAAATGTAAAAATTTGTTACGTTTCCTCATAATATTAAGCTGGGTATAGTGTAAAGAAAATAATCTGAAGTTCTGAGAGTCCTTCTGGGTTCATGTGCTGGACTTCAGTATTTCTTTTTCTAAAATATATAATTATAACTAAAAAATAACTATAAATAAATTAGTCTTATAACTAATAAAACTGATAAAACTTCTTCTATGTTGTCGCTGATTTCCAGTTTCATTGTGTTGTGCACTACTAGTCCACCACTACAGTGCTCTGGGTCTCTACAGTTTTGATATTAGGAAATAAAACAAACCTTTTTAACTGCCACATCCACATGGTCCGAGCTTAAGCAGGATGTCCAGCCTTTAGACTTATCTCTGGCCTCTCTCAGGAGTTTTTGAGTGAGTAGAAATAGCCTGGCTCGGTCTGGAAGTTCATTTTCTCCGGAGCGAGATACAGAACTCGGAACTGCCTTGTTTTGCTGTGAATCTTCCGTAAAGCTGCCTGCTGCATGGGTTTCCCAGTATTTCGGTGTCTGTATTGAGGACAGGTACAAATATTACTCTATGTATTACATATGCAAATTAAATATAATTTTGTTTAAGTTGTATTGTAAATGCAATATTATTTCTAACATAAACATTTTGTTTTGTTATTTCATATTATATATTTAGTGTCCAATTAGCAACTTCTCATTAATGTATAAATGTAATGCACTACAGTGCATCCGGAAAGTATTCACAGTGCTTCACTTTTTTCACATTTTTTTGTGTTACAGCCTTATTCCAAAAGGGATTAAATTTATTTATTTCCTCAAAATACTACACACAAAACTTTGTTGATGCCCCTTTGGCAGCAATTACAGCCTCAAGTCCTTTTGAATATGATGCCACAGGCTTGGCACACCTGTTTTTGGGAATTTTTCTGAAGCTCTATCTCAACCTCTATCAGGTTGGATGGGAAGCGATGGTGTACAGCCCTTTTCAGATCTCTCCAGAGATGTTCAATAGCATTTAGGTCTGGGCTCTGGCTGGGCCACTCAAGAACATTCACTGAGTTGTTGTGAAGCCACTCCATTGATATTTTGGCGGTGTGCTTTGGGTCATTGTCCTGCTGGAAGATGAACCGTCGCCCCAGTCTGAGGTCAAGAGCACTATGAAGCAAGTTTTCACTCAGGATGTCTCTGTACATTGCTGCATTCATCTTTCCCTCTATCCTGACTAGTCTTCCAGTTCCTGCTGCTGAAAAACATCCCCACAGCATGATGCTGCCACCACCATGCTTCACTGTAGGGATGGTATTAGCCTGGTGATGAGCGGTGCCTGGTTTTCTCCAAACGTAACGCCTGGCATTCACTCCAAAGAGTTCAATTTTAGTCTCATCAGACCAGAGAATTTAGTTTCTTATAGTCTGAGAGTCTTTCAGATGCTTTTTGGCAAATTCCAGCCGGGGAGTGGCTTCCGTCTGGCCACTCTACCATACAGGCCTGATTGGTGGATTGCTGCACAGATGGTTGTCCTTCTGTAAGGTTCTCCTCTCTTCACAGCAGAACGCTGGAGCTCAGACAGAGCGACCACCGGGTTATTGATCACCTCCCTAACTAAGGCCCTTCTCCCCCGATCACTCAGCTTAGATGGCGGGCCAGCTCTAGGAAGAGTCCTGGTGGTTCCAAACATCTTCCACTTTATAGATGATGGAGGCGACTGTGCTCATTGGAACTGTCAGAGCAGCAGAAAATTTTCTGTAACCTTCCCCAGCCTTGTGCCTCGAGACAATCCTGTTTTGGAAGTCTACAGACAATTCCTTTGTCTTCATGCTTGGTTTGTGCTTTGACATGCACTGTCAACCCTGGGACCTTATATAGACAGGTGTATGCCTTTTCAAATTACGTCCAATCAACTGAATTTTCCACAGGAGAACTCCAGTTAAGCTGCTGAAACATCTCAAGAATGATCAGTGGAAACAGAATGTACCTGAGCTCAATTTAGAGCTTCACGGCAAAGGCTGTGAATACTTATGTACATGTGTTTTTTCACATTGTCATTATGGGGTATTGTGTGTAGAAGTTTGAGAAAATAAATGAATTTAGTCTATTTTGGAATAAGGCTGTAACGAAAAAAAAAATGTGGAAAAGTGAAACGCTATGAATACTTTCCACATGCACTGAATATCAGAAGGTTACTATGTTTTGCTATATGTGTCTTATGTATATATTTGGAATCTGAGGACCAAAAAAATTATAATAAAAATAAATTGCCTTTAAAGATGTACAAATTAGGCTAAAATATAGTTTTTTTTATTTATTGTAGGAAATTTACAAAATATCTGATCTTTACTCAATAGTAAAACCATTTTTGGAATAAAATTTTTTTTACAAATAGTAAAACCTTTTCAATAACTTCTTAAAAGTAAATTTAAAATCTGAAAAAATCTGATTTAAAGTTGATACTAATAAAAATTTACTTTTTAAATATTTACTGTACAACATTTATAAAATATCTTCTTGGAACATGATCTTTATTCAATATTCTAATTATTTTTGCCATTAAAAACAAAAGAAATCAATAATTTTGACCCATACAATGCATTATTAGCTATTACCCATGATACGCAGTGCAACTTAAGACTTGAGGTTTTAACTTAAGGTTTTGTGGTCCAAGATGACAAATTAATTTATTAAGCTGGCATGTTCATTTTTACAGCCATTCCTAGACTTTGCTAGAACCCTTTTTTTAAACCCCTGGATTGGAATGTTTTTTTCTTTTCTTTTTTTCTCCCCATTATAACACCTGGAATGAGGAATATATATTGTGCATCAGAGCTCTAAGCACATTTAGATTGCATGCAGATGTGGTGATCACAGACATTAGTACTAATTCAGCGTACACGCTGTTTTTGTACCTGGAAAAGGCGAGAGCATTCAGTAACCATATGTGACAGTCCCTGTGTTGCAGCCAGATTCTCACTTAGATCCCTCTGATCTGGCCTTCCCAGGCTGTATTTCCGTTGTCTAGACCTGTGTTCAAAAGCAGAAAATGCCACAAATTTGAGATATTATGCACACAAAGTTGACTTCATTTAAATTTCTAACCCTTTCTCCAATACACTAAAACAGTCAATTACATTTGTATCACTTCACAGGATTTAACCGTGAAATTCACAGTAATATGTTGTATTCAAAATATTATTGTGAAATTAAGGCAGGCAGCATGATTACAGTAAATTACTGTAAAAAGACTCTTTACTTAATTCAACATAGAAATTAATACACATGAACTTATTATCAGAATTATTAAACCCACTGAATTATTGGCCCCCGTTTATTTTTCCCCCAATTTTTGTTTAACGGAGAGATTTTTTCAACATATTTCTGCACATAATAGTTTTAATAACTCATTTCTAATAACTGATTTATTTTTCTTTACCATGATGACAGTAAATAATATTTGACTAAATACAGTATTCTTCAAGACACTTCTATACAGCTTAAAGTGACATTCAAAGGCTTAACTAGGTTAATTAGGTTAACTAGGGGTGCGTTTTTCCGAAAACCATCATTAACCAACTAAGGTAGCAAGTTCTGTCATTACAAACATAGTTCGTAACATTCGAACATTCGCAAACTGCATCGCAAACTTGTATGCTTGCGACTACACCTCTAGAGCTGTAGTTACAAACATACTTCCTGGCTGTGTTCTATTCCCAGTTACTCCCCCTATGCCCTATTCGTTAAGAACATTCTAACAATTAAACTTGGAATTATATATATATATATATATATATATATATATATATATATATATATATATATATATATATATATATATATATATATATATATATATATATATATATATATATATATATATATATATATATAAAACATTAAGGTTATCTCTCTTTGGTGTCATTTGCTTTCAAAGTATATTTACAGTTCAGTTTTAGCGATCTTCATGTTTACAATTGCGCTCCCTTCGCAGTGCACTTTGAGAACATTGATGTCAGCTGTGGCTCATGAAACTAAGGGTTTTGGGAAACACTCGTCACTACATCATTCTTTTCCCAAACAATGCATCATACTATGATAGTTCAACCGCAAGTTACGTTGTTTGGGAAACGCACCCCAGATTAGTTTAATTAGGTAAGTTATTGTATAACGGTTTGTTCTGTAGACTATTAAAGAAAATACAGCTTAAAGGGATTATTAATTTTGACCTTAAAGTGTTTTTTTAAAAATTAAAAACTGCTTTCATTCTAGCCGAAATAAAACAAATAAGACTTTCTCCAAAAGAAAAAATATTATCAGACACACTGTGAACATTTCCTTGCTCTGTTCAACATCATTTGGGAAAAATTCATTCATTCATTTTCTTTTCGGCTTACCAGCGACCTTCTTGCTGTGAGGGACAACCCTACCTACTGCGCCACTGCGTCGCCCCATTTGGGACATTTTAACAAAAGAAATTCAAAGGGGGTTTAATGATTCTGATTTCAACTGCATGTTTTTTTTCCGCCCAGAATCTGCATCTGTATTTATATTTATTCAGAAATATTTACAGAATCTAAAAACAATATTCAGTGGCTTTGTTAATATCACACAAATCTAAAGTTTTATTAGCTTAATTAAAATCTCTTAATAACATTTAAGTGATTTTTTTTATTTGAGCTTACCAAAATTAACAACCCCCCGGGTTTAGTTTATATCAGATTAACTTATGCTACTTCAGTATATTTAAATTAATAAAAAAATGTATATAACTAACAAATGAGAATAGTCATATATCCTTCATGTGTTTTGATACAATCCTAAATTACATTGTAAAAAATGCCTGGTTCCATGAAGGAATTAAGTTAACTTATTAGTATTTACAAATTTAAGTGGATTGAACTTAAAACAACTACAGTAAGATGCCCCAGTTTAAAGTTGTTTCAGCTCATTTTAAATAAGTAAACAAACAGCAAATGCAATATTTGGAGAATTACTTTAATTACTTAAATATATAAATATATCTACAGGTATATATCAATTTTTTTTGGCTACACTGCAAAAACGTATACTATGATCTACTATCTGTTTTAGTAAGCTGCTAATGCTGTTTGTGGAGTTGTTTAATGATCATCTGCTGAGATTTTGACACATTTAATGTCTTTTAATTCAGTTGATTTCATCTAATGGTGTGACTAGTCAGTTGTAGTTTTGAACCAGTGTTTGGCTTTAAAATGTGGAGAAAATGGTAAATAAATACAGTAAAATTGTTAACTGTCATCATCCTGATAGCGGGACACTTAAGTTTACTTCACTATATTGCAATTAAATCCTAATCTAATCATTGCAACGAAATATCGCCCTAAAGTCTTCTGAACACATTTTGTCGCTGTTTCTAGTTTTTTGTTATGCAAAAAGAGTAAGATTTCATGTACTGTTACCCTTCAACCTGTGTGACCGTTTGTGGTTACAGTTTTGAACTATAATATTATAGTTACATAATCACAAAAACTATATATCGTTTGAAACCTGAACATTTCTAGAATCCATATGGTGATTGTTTTACGATAGATATAACTGAGAAATAGTTGATTATTAATTTGCAACAAGAATACTCAGAGTTGTAAAGCATTACTTTGCTACAGCAATCCACTGGTAAAAATCTCTTTTAGAAGCTAAATTCAAGTCAAATACCACCAAACTGCCCATACTACTTTAGAATCTGATGTCTACTTTGTAGTATTGTCAAAAGTATGAAAAAATATGGCTTATATTCTACAAAACATACACAGAAATAGGGGGCACCCTTGTATGGTCACTAATGGAAACTGAATGTCAACTAGTGGTCATGTCTGGTACTGCGGCCAATTTTTTTTTTACTGAAAGCGAATTTATTTATTATTATTTTTTTTAAATATCAACTTCAAATTTGGAATATAATTTGTTAATATATTTAGATTTGATTTTCTGTTTGTGGCTAAAACATAATTTGTAAAATACATATTTTATTTAATATGATAAAATATACATTTGTTGTTTATTTTCATAAACTTAAAGGCACATAACTTTTATTTGAACCTTTTCAACTTTTTTTACTTTTAGCAATCAGACATCTGTCTTCTTTAAAATGAAACCAAGCTTAAATCTATGAACCAAAGTGTGGAAGACTGGCAATCATTTAGGTTGGACATGTCATTTATGTTCAAAAAGTAGGGGCAACAGTTAAGTTTTTTTTAAAATATACAAATTATTTTTAGCGTCATTGATTTAGAACATGGGTGCCCAACCTTTTTCTCCCGAGGGGCCAAAAACCTGATTGAGGGTGTAAATATACCAAACTGTGTTAGTAGCTGTTAGTAAGTTCCCATGGTAATTTCCAAATTTATTGACATTTAATAAATATATAGAAAAAATACTTCAATTGTATTAATAATTATACATTTGTGTACATTTTAGAATAAACTTCTTACAATAAAAACATAAACAATTCCATAATGTCGAACACTAGTAAAGCTGTAGCTCAATTTGCCGTGATTTACTCGCCAGTCTTCTGCAATATCCTTTTTTTTTTGTCAAGTCAGAGTATTTACCTTTTAAAAAATTGATTCGTTCATGATATTTAAATAAACCAGTGGCTCTAGTTTGCTTTTTTGTAGCTCAACAATTAAACAAATAAAAGGTTATGTTAAATTAGAAAACACAATTTCTGTTAGAGACATTCCCCAAACTTCCCTAATATTCTCCCTCCTTTCACAGATGAGACGGTGGGGCCAAATCAAAGGTTACCAATGGCCATCTGAGCCCTAATTTGGCCGTCTCAGATTTAGAATAACTATTACATTGGTTAAAGTCTTTTGACTGTATTTGTAGTTGTAAAGCCTTACTTTGCTACAGCAATCCACTTAAAAATATCTTTTAGAAGCTAAATTCAAGTCAAATACCACCAAACTGCTCATACTACTGTACTTCAGAATCTTTACAAATATTGTCAAAAGTATGAAAAAATATGGTTTATATTCTACAAAACATACACAGAAATAGGGGGCACCCTTGTATGGTCACTAATGGAAACTGAATGGTTAAAAAAGGTTATGTTAAATTAGAAAAGGCAATCTCTGTTAAAGGCATTTCCCAAACTTCCCCATTATTCTCCCTCCTTTCTCAGATGAGACAGTGGGGCCAAATCAAAGGTTACCAATGGCTGACTGAGCCCTAATTTGGCCATCTCAGATTTAGAATAACTATTACCTTGGTTAAAGACTTTTGATTGTATTTACTACACTTTATTTATGACGATCTACTCAAATCTACTGTCTTTGGAAATTTGCTTTATTTTGTTTCATTTGCTTAATGCTTCAAGTATAATTCAGAAATTTTCACAACAATAAAATTTAAAGCCTAAAAATGTTTCACCAAAAGAGCTGAGTAGATCATAGTAAATGTTTATAGTGTATAGGCTGGAGTTATACTAGAGATTGGGTTGCTGTAACAAAGCCTACATCTCATTTCACAACACATTTAGCCGTTTGTTTTTTTAGTGCTTCTTATAGCAGTACATTGAAACTAAGCTTAAAAGTTATCTGCAGTGCCAGTGCATAACAGCGAATCCAGAGCTCAGCGGGAGAGCAAAGA
Organism: Danio kyathit; assembly: GCA_903798195.1. NCBI lineage: Eukaryota > Metazoa > Chordata > Actinopteri > Cypriniformes > Danionidae > Danio > Danio kyathit. The sequence continues at coordinate 47,354,246 of LR812539.1, forward strand.
GAGCTTGTTGGCTCTCCGGCAGCTGGCTTTTGCAGAAATAGAGGGAGTTTCTTCAAAATGCCTTCAAGTCAGCCTCTTATGCGTTTACCCTGTGACGTAACTGTATCATTTTCCTTTTCACCCTCTAGACACTCCAGAGGAAAAAGCATCTATAGCATCCCTATACTTTAGAGCCAAGAGTATTAGATAACGTTGTGGAACATGCGCCCAAAACGTTTATCACTCTTCATCTTCGCAAAAATAAAGTTTGAAGGGACCAGATTTGGAAATATTAATCCCAATATCCTGGAGAAATCCATATTTTCTGTGTTTCTCGGCCTCGAATTTTCTCTGTCGCTCGTCCAGAGTTTCATTAACCAGCTGAAATGTATTACAGATACAATATCTCGCTTATCTGTAAAATTAAAGCCAGATGTGGAACTGCGCTGTTACATAAGCTGCTCTTACACAAAACGATTATAGCATACAAAACAGGGTGGACAAAAAAAAAGCTTGGCTTTTCGATGGGAATTGATGTAATCTTTATTGTGAAAGATGACAAGCCTGATATATTTAGAAAGTTACAAGGATGCTTATTGGATTTCTAATGCAAATGTATGGGCACCAATGCACTTTTATGGTAACATTGATGGGATTTGTCCAATTGATTGTAGTTTTAGTGACAGCCTGGACCAAATTCTGCTCATCGAAGCCTAATGCCTTTTACAATTTAAAGAGACAGTTCACTCCAAAACTGAAAACTCATCATTTACTCAGCCCTCTTTGTTCCACACCTCTTTGACATTCTTTCTTCTGTTGAACACAAGTCATATTTTGAAGAAAGTTGGAACCATTAGCTGTTTCCATCCACCTATATGTATGCCTATTTTTGAATATTGCGTTAAAACTGCTTAATGGACATGTCAAGAAGCTAAGGCTGGGCGATTTGGCCAAAAATCGAAATCTCGATTAATCGAATATTTTAACTCGATTACAATTAATAAACGATTATTTTATTTTTAGAAATATATATATTTTTTGCCTTCATAGTTCACTGACAAGTTTTGTACAGTCAATATGCTCACATATTGCAAGTCAGAGATTTTTGAATGAAGGGTGCATTACTTGATTTTAAAATAATTGAAGAAAACACACACTATATACTAGCTATGATTTTTTTATTGAACATCAATGTTCAACAACTGAAATTAAAACATGCATCGTCTAAAACCAACTGTCAGTTTTTTTCTTATAAAAAAGTGAAAATAAATAACTTGCACTTTTGGAAACATAATAAATAATTCTTAGTGCTTTTCATATTAAATATAGAAAATAAGCAGTATCTCTTCTAAATAAAATAACATTTTAAACAGTGCATTTCTTGCATCTTCTGTATTATAAATCAGCCTCAGACTTTAAAGGCTTATTTATACATCTGCATCGAGTGATTGCCATGACCCACTGACATACTTCTCTGTGCTGTTTGTGTTCATTCATTCATTTTCTTTTCGGCTTAGTCCCTTTATTAATCCGTGGTTGCCACAGCGGAATGAATTGTCAACTTATCCAGCACGTTTTTACGCAGTGGATGCCCTTCCAGCCGCAACCCATCTCTGGGAAACATCCACACACACTCATTCACACTCATACACTACAGACAATTTAGCCTACCCAATTCACCTGTACCACATGTCTGTGGACTGTTGGGGAAACTGGAACACCTGGAGGAAACCCACGCGAACGCAGGCAGAACATGCAAATTCCACACAGAAACGCCAGCTGACCCAGCCAAGGCTCGAACCAGCAACCTTCTTGCTGTGAGGCGACAGCACTACCTACTGCACCACTGCGTTGCTGCTGTTTGTGTTGCTCTGCAATAACACTTCCGAAACACCGGCAGCAAGTTTTTATGTTCCTCTGTGTCAAATTTCTTCGCGGGTGTTTTGTTTTTTCTAAACGCTACCTTAATGTGCATGAAGCTAAAACTCGCTCATTCAGAGGTGGGAGCAGGCGGACGTGCAACAACTTTAATTATAAGGTGAACACAAAACAGCTTCCCCACGGGACTCCACACTTGTAAACACTCGCTCCAACCGGCTCTTTGCTGTCCTGCGACTCTCCACCCGCACGTGTCAATGCTACCAAACCAACCAAACACAGAACTTATGATACGCGTCTTCGCAACGTGTAGTTACATTTTTTGAGAGATGCGTGGGTATGCGACCACGTGGAAGCTGCGCTGTGCCATATGCGTGTTATGGATATAAATCCGTATAAATCAGCCTTAACGAGTGGGGTCACGTGACTCCACACACAGTAGGGAAAATAGTCTATAAAATTTACCTGGGAAAATTAGATCGATCATAGGTTCTGAATGTCGATTTCAATTATTTTTCGATTAATCGCCCAGCCTTACAAGAAGCACAAAAATGTAAAAAATGTGCATAAAAATGTATACACACAATTGAGTACAATAAACCTTTCATCCAATAAAAATAATGTGTATAAACTACGATGGAAGTGTGTTTACTGAATAAATTCCAATGAACACATTAAAAAAAAGTTGCAGTAAAATTTTATAGATCATCCCTGCTGAAAAATCCAGCTTAAACCAGCCTAAGCTGGTTGGCTGGTTTTAGCTGGTTGACCAGCCTGGTTTTAGAGGGGTTTTGGCCATTTCCAGGCTGGTTTCCTACCATTTCCAGCCTGGTCTTAGCTGGTCAGGCTGGAAAATGACCAGCTTAAACCAGCTAAAACCAGCTTGACCAGCCTGGTTTAAGCTGGACATAGCTGGTTTTGGCTGGTCAAGCTGGTTTTAGCTGGTCAACTTCCAGCCTGACCAGCTAAGACCAGGCTGGAAAAGGCTGGAAACCAGCCTGGAAATGGCCAAAACCCCTCTTAAACCAGGCTAGTCAACCAGCTAAAACCAGCCAACCAGCTTAGGCTGGTTTAAGCTGGATTTTTTTAGCAGGGATGTGATAACAAAAATGGGTGTGATGGGATGCAAAGGGACAAAAAATGTTATAAAATATCTGAAATCTGGTTTTGGTCTTTCTAAAATCTCTTAACCAAAGACTGTCATGAAAGTAGTTTGGTATTAATACCTTCCAGAACTGTCTTGAGTGGCTGCGCTCCCAAAGAGCAATCTCACACCTCCAAAAGCTACCGTGCATTCATTTCATTGTGTTTGTCTTCCGAAGTCATTTATTATATAAGAAAAAAGACCCATGTTAATTTCTACGGCAGCAAATACCAATTTTGTTTTCTTATTTGGTGGCAGTTTATCAGGAAGTGACCATTTTGTTCTTTTTAACTCATTAGATGGAAACGATGCTTTATTCGCAAATGTTTTATGCAATATTCCAGATTTGCGCATAAATCTTATTTAAACCTTTAATTAGAAACATAGCTATTGATTTCCATATTATTGGTTTATCCTACTATAGATGTCAATGGTTACTGGTTTCGAGCATTCTTCAAAATTTCTTGTTTTGTGTTCAACAGAAAAAAGAAACTCGAACATATGGAACCATTTTAGAGTGAGTAAACCATTTTAGACACACAGAAATAGGGGGCACCCTTGTATGGTCACTAATGGAAACTGAATGTCAACTGGTGGTCATGTCGGGTTTGTATTGGTTTCTAAAACCAGAGTGGACATTATGAAGTGCACTGAATCCATCCCACAATGAGTGTATGACCTATGTACACACAATATATATATATATATATATATATATATATATATATATATATATATATACACACAGTTGAAGTTAGAATTATTAGCCCCCCTTTTGAAGTTTTTTTTTTTTTTTTTTCAAATGATGTTCAACAGAGCAGGGAAATTTTCACAGTATGTCTAATAATGATTTTTCTTCTGAAGAAAGTCTTATTTGTTTTATTTTGGCTAGAATAGAAGCAGTTTAAAAAAATTTTAAAAGCCATTTAGCCATTTTAAGGACAAAATTATTAGCCCCTTTAAGCTAATTTTTTTCCGATAGTCTACAGAACAAACCATCGTTATCCAATAACTTGTCTAATTACCCTAACCTGCCTAGTTAACCTAATTAACCTAATAAAGCCTTCAAATGTCACTTTAAGCTGTATAGAAGTGTCTTGAAAAATATCTAGTAAAATAATATTAACTGTCATCATGGCAAAGATAAAATAAATCAGTTATTAGAAATGAGTTATTAAAACTATTATGATTAGAAATGTGTTGAGAAAATCTTCTCTCCCTTAAACAGAAATTAGGGAAAAAAATAAAAAGTTCTTTTATCAAAGATTTGTGGTTTCATCAAGTTTTATGATGATTGATCTGTATACTCTAAAAACTGCAAATTAGATTTTTGCAAATTTGACTGATAAGTAAACTTTAAGAATTATTTTTAATGTGTTAATATGAGATTTTTTTTTTTCTGTCAGACAATATATTTTCTATTCTCCACTGTAGAAATTCATTCATTCATTCATTTTCTTGTCGGCTTTGTCCCTTGCGGGGTCGCCACAGCGGAATGAACCGCCAACTTATCCAGCACGATTTTACGCAGCGGATGCCCTTCCAGCCGCAACCCATCTCTGGGAACTTCCACACACACATTCACACTCATACACTATGGACAATTTAGCTTACCCAATTCACCTGTACTGCATGTCTTTGGACTGTGGGGGAAACCGGAGCACCCGGAGGAAACCCACGCGAACCCAGGGAGAACATGCAAACTCCACACAGAAACGCCAACTGACCCAGCCCAGCCGAGGTTCGAACCTACGACCCAGCGACGTTCTTGCTGTGAGGCAACAGCACTACCTACTGCGCCACTGGGTTGCCCACTGTAGAAATTATTACATTATTATTATTATATTTTATAAGGGATTATTTTATTGTTTTATGATGATTGATAAGTAAATATAAATAGCAGTGCAAATTAATTTGACTTGTAAATTTGATTAAATAATAACTATTTTAAAAAATCTGTTTTGTGTTAATGTGACATGTTTCTGTCCACTATTACAGTACATGTCCCATGCATATTGCCACTATAAATAAAAGTTATATTTTAAAGGATTTTAAATGTGGCCCTTCACTTGGTTTGCCAAACTTGATGTAGCCCTCGGGTCTAAAAGTTTGCCCACCACTGGTATAGGGGGTGCTTTCAGATACAGCTCTTGATTAATTGGATCAGCTGTGATTAATTACGGTCAGAGCTAAACTCTGCAGGATAGTAGCTCTCCAGGACCAGGTTTTGGACAACCCTGGCTTACACCCACCTCATGCTGGTTCTGTCTCTTTTAAAAGAGTTGAGATGGAACAGGGAGGGCGCCAAACACACAGCGATGTTGGTCGGGGTCATTTGGTTTTCCTCCACGCAGGCGACCACCTCTCGGAGGAAGAGCAGAAGGCTTTGAAGAGCCTCCCTGTTCTCATCAGGCAGGAGGTAGATGGCTGCTTGGACCCCCACAAACTGTTGCTCTTTGGGAAAGTCTGAAGAAAAAGCAAGGGCATTAAATGCTGGGGGATACATTTGAAACAGATGCCCAAGTTTGTGTTTTAACCATCAGTTTTGACAGCTCTCTGCGTAAATACAGTAGGTCTTTGAGTCAGATCTTTTCATTTGTTTGGACTTAAGCTTGGCTTACATTGGTAGATGTGCAGGAAGCTTTCGCAGAGTTTGCTGGAGAAGATGGGTTCAGGCAGGTCTCTGAAATATTGCTTCACCATGTCTGCCACATCAAAAGCGGACTGATTTTCAAAGGACACGCCATCGGGGTCAGCTTCCACCATGTCCCTTAAATTCTGAATGCGAGACTTGACCCCAGACTTTCGAAAGAGCCCAACCTGTTAGATTTGACAAAATATGTGTAAGCATAAGGGGATCAACTGCTACTGCAGACTATAGTAATCACATATACTATGCATGCATAGAAATTCAGTCAGTAACAGTCATTTATTTTATGAATTACATTACAAATATGGATTGGGCTTACTAATGGAAAAGGCTAATTTTTGCAAAACATGAAATCACTGGCACAAAAGTAAAAGTGTCCACTACTCAGGCAAAAATGTAATGTTTACATCACTATAGACCATTTCAATGTGGTCATGTCATTGGCCCATGAACATTTCCAGCTTGTTATCGAACTATTTCATAACTGTAACAAAAGGCAATTCAATCAAAACTTAATGTTAAACAGCCATCATAACATTATCAATATGTGGCTCTTTTTGGATTCTCGGAAGCTGTAGAAATTAAAGAGGTAAAACAGGAAATATGTTGGGACCATTGTTTTTGTTTACATCTCTCAAAATGGTCTATAGACACTGCAGATAAACAAAAATGCTAAGTATTTTACTTAGCATAAATTCTTCAGTTAATTACGCTAAATTAAATTATATGTGATGAACTTTTACTGAAACAGACATTATTATTCTGACAATGTGGAGGTACACTCGTTTTTGCAACTGTTTTAGAACTTCCAATTCAGTTTGCTATGGGAGAAATGACTAGGAATAACAAACTGTAGAATACGTTCAAACTAAATACTCTACAAACACACTAAATACTCTACAAACAAACTAAATACTCTACAAACAAGTGTCTTCACGGCTACACATAAAAAGCAGAATAATATTATACAAGATAATATTAGGGGTGACTTGGTGGCGCAGGGGGTAGCACATTCGCCTCACAGCAAGAAGGTTGCTGGTTCAAGCCTCGGCTGGGTCAGTTGGCGTTTCTGTGTGGAGTTTACAGTTGCAATCAGAATTATTGAACCCCCTTTGAATTTTTTTTTCTTTTTTAAATATTTCCCAAATGATGTTTAACAGAACAAGGAAATTTTTTCTAAGTCTTATTTGTTTTATTTCGGCTAGAATAAAAGCAGTTTTTAATTTTTTAAAACCAATTTTAAGATCAAAATTATTAGCCCCTTTAAGCTATATATTTTTTCAATAGTATACAGAACAAACCATCATTATACAATAACTTACCTAATTACCCTAACCTGCCTAGTTAACCTAATTAACCTAGTTAAGCCTTTAAATGTCACTTTAAGCTCTATAGAAGTGTCTTGAAAAATATCTAGTAAAATATTATTTACTGTCATCATGGCAAAGATAAAATAAATCAGTTATTAGAGATGAGTTATTAAAACTATTATGTTTAGAAATGTGTTGAAAAATTTTTCTATCCGTTAAACAGAAATTGCGGAAAAAAAATAAACAGGGGGGCTAATAAATCAGGGGGTTGAATAATTCTGATTGCAACTGTACATGTTCTCCCCGTGTTCGCGTGGGCCAGAAGTTTATGATAATTATTTTTATTATCTATTAAATTTCCCATTAATTGTATTTTATTAACGTCTACCCCTACCCCAACCAACTTTAAATAACTGCTTTCTTATTGTATGTAGTTTGAAATGAAATTACTCCAGTTATTATTGCTTTTATTACTATTACCATTATTATTATTATTTTATAGTGCAATAACATTTCTCTATTTAACATGTTGTACTGTATTTTTGATTAAATAAATGAAGCCTTGGTGAACAAGATAAACTTATTTTAAAAAACATAACCCCCCCCCATCCCCTTCGCTCATCAAAAACAAACAAACAAACAAACAAACAAACAAACAAACAAACTTTTGACCAGTAGTTTAGTTGTATGGATTTTATTTTAACAAAGTTATTAAATTACAAAATAAATAAATAATTGACTCCGTGACTGTGGGCTCTCTTAATCGACTTTTGTTGAATCCATCTTTTTGTCATAATTCAACTTATTTTTTAAACGTTTAATAGGAGAATTGCATCCAATGTAAATACTTGATGATACTATATAGAAAAATCCATCAATCAGAGAGCCGCAGTGACAGAGTATACCAAAATACAATTTTTAGCCCCGCCCATTCCCAGGAAGTACTACAAATTAGGTAACTGAGGCCCCATTTACACTAATACGTTTTCGTTTTGAAACGGCATTTTAGATCAAAAACAATCCGCGTCCATACTAGCGTTTCATATAGCGTTTCTAAACATATCTCCGTCCACACTACTCCACCAAAAACGTATATCACGTAACTATTCACGCACTCTGGGCATGCACGTCCAAGTATAAACAGGAAGCATGTGTCTCGCTCGGCATTTGGTTATTGTTAGTCAACAAACGATGAACTGTAGCTGCTGTAGTAAAAAAGGCAGAGTTTAACAGCACAATGGCGCCTAAAACAGACAATAGTGCAAACAACGCTCCCATTTTTGTGTCAATGTTGTCGTTTACATTGAAGGCTGGTCTGCCGTCTTCCGGTAGCGTTATAGTCATGTGATAGGGGCTTGACAAATAAGGGAAGGATACGCAATGATCCAAAAGCCCCAATCAGGTAGCGAATCTCAGCAGCCACGCCTTCGTTTTCAGATGTTTCTGTTTTCCCCCATCTACACTGAGACGGAGCAGCAGCGTTTTCGAATGAAAACGACCCTCACCAGCGTTTTCAAAACACTCCATTTTTGGGGCTCGAAAACTCCGGCGTAGTGTGGACAGATGGTGTAACTGTAGAAAAACTTTTTTAACGCATTAGTGTAAACGGCACCTGAGGTAACTCCGTACTCTCTCAAATTACCTAAATATTGGTATTTCAGCCTGATCTCATGAGAAAACGTAAGTATTTATTCCGTTTAGTGGATAATTCATACGAATTCGTACAAGTTCAGTCATACAAAATGTACGATTTTAAAAAAGAGCCGTGGCACCCAACCCTGCCCCTAAACCCAAATGTCATTGGAGGATAAGCAAATCATACTAAATTGTACAAATGAGATTGTACAATTTCATACGAATTAGCTAATAAAACAACGAGTTACGAATTGCTGTGAGATTGTGTTTTTTTTATATATTTACACATTTTTTAATAACCTTGAAGTAACTTATTTCAATACAAAACCAATATGTTTTTTTTAACCCTAATCATCTTATACCTTTATCTTTTTGTACAGTTACCATAAGTTGATTGTGTCAAATCTAAAATTCAAATTGTTGTGAATCACCTAATAGTAGGTTTGTTTGTTTTATGGCTTATAAGACTTTAAGAAAAACTAACCACCCCCCCACCCCGCCAAAAAATAAATAAATAAATAAATAAAATAAAAAATAAATAAAAAATTATGTGGAAAAACATGAATAAATACAATATTTCAAGAAAAAGAAAAAAAATCGCTACTGAAAAGTGCTCTCTATGTTTAGCCAATGGATTACATACCTGATCTAAGCACTTGGTCCTTAAGAACTCCATTGCTCTCAAAATGCTCGGTGGCAAAGGTTTCCCCGATTGCTGGACACTCTGGAGCAAAGGCACCTCAAACACCTTTCTGCTCTTATGTTCTGAAGGTTTAACCTTTCGGTAGACTTTTGGCACAGTCCTAGAATGGAAAAAGAACAGAATGATGTATTTTCAGGTATCACTTGTATTTCTCGCGTACATTTATCAGAGATAATGAAGTGTTGAGCTAAATTGAAAGCAGGGTATATTTAGCAGCTCACATTAACCGTATTAGCAGTGTTGTGAGGCCTTCATGCGCATCGCCATCAGGGATAAATGTGGCACGTGTTGAGCTGACATTTCATTTGTTTGTTGTAATAAGCTTCATGTTATTTTCTCTGAGCTTAAGCAATCTAATAGTATAGAAATAAAGCAATTAGAATGGATGTAGTGGTTTTAATCTTTGAGTACATATTGGCCTGCTGGCGAAAGGCTCCTGATGAATCTCCGACTGTCCTTTTCGTTTAGCAAAGCCCATATTGATTTACATTCTGAAAGGCCTTTTTTCATTAGACAGCCAACTTGCTGCCATGACCATAGGCTGTGTAGTAGGGAAGATAACCTGACAGCTATTTAGGGCTTGCTTCTCATTATTTCTATATAAATCAAGTTCAGGGACCTTGAGATAAAACTTCAAAGCCAATTAAATTTGCTTTTTGCCGGAGCTGACTAATTTGACAAAAATCGGATTTCAAAAATTTCATATCGTTTAGTTTCTCTTGATAGCATTAGCCTCAATTACCCCTTCATTTCTCTTCAAGCCTGACTCTCCTCGCTATCAAGCTGCGTTGTTCAATTAAAGACAATATCAATATCCACCTTATTCCATTTGCTCAATTACATTTCCCTAGTGGCTCGGTGCGATTGTTTAGATTCGAAAGTCTACATGTTCTACACAAATTTCCAATAACCAGTCTCATATATTGTTTATTGCAGAAGAAAGAAGAGGGAGATGTCTTGATTGAGCGGCTTATGTGAAATCAGCAAGCTGACAGTGAGGATGCTGAATGCTCAAGCAAAGCGATCAATGCGAATGTGGGGGCAGAGTTGAGAGCGTTGTTTCTTTTGTAGTTAGCTCAGTGGTTGTTAAAACAAATAGCCTAATTACTTCTCTCCCAAAAAAGTCAATTATCCTCTCCTCTTCGCCTTAAGCGATTGGTTTTTTGTCCATTTAACTACAGAAATGCATAATGTCAAACATGTTATTAATTGCTCCATGGGGAGCTCAGTTCTCTGATTTGGGTTAAAATATCAAAGGGAAGGTTGGTATGAAAAACACTAAGCAAAAGGGAGATAATTCCTATTATCCTCATATCTTTTCAAATAGAAATGTGCTTCATGTGTGGAGCGTTGTTGATTAGCAGTTAATAAGCATTTTCACTGTATTCCACTTATCCAGTTGCTTAAATAATTATGTACTTATGTGAAGTTAAACTGGGAGTCACACATTGTGAAGTTTGTTTATAATAAAGAGAATCACGTGCTTATGATTGACCAAGGCTGGTCCCGCATTAACTAACACATGATTCACCAATCAGGGGTGCATTTCCCAAACAAGGGCGTAACTCACGGCTGAACTTTCATAATATGATGCATCGCTTGGGAAAAGAATGATGTAGTGATGAGTGTTTCCCAACACCCGTAGTTTTTCTGTCGCAGATCCATCATTTGAACCACGTTAGTTATAATGTAAAATGCCCATAGTGATGCTCTAAACAGGGTGGTAAAAACTTCTTTACAGAAGAAACCCCGTCATTTATTTGTGCAAATTATACTGTTTTACACGCACACACATTTAAAAAAAAATTATCTAATGTTAGTTTTGGTAAACACATGCACTCGCTTTTCATATTAATTGAAATATATGTAAATGGGACATATAGGGCCTGTGTTTCCTTTACAAATATTATTGAGAATATTACATATTCTATTCTAAAACATAAAATCACTTACAAAAGCTAACACGTATTCTAATCTTATATATAAATCATATAAATAAATAAATAATGAGGCTATTTAAAAAAATGAAATGTAATATTTATTATTTATTAGGAAATAAAAAAATCACACTTTAATAATAATAATAATAATAATGTTGATTATTATTATTATTATTATTAAAGTGTGATTTTTTTTTTTTTTTCATTTCCTAATAAATAATAAATATTAAATTTATTAGGCTATTGTTTTTTTTTTTTTGTTTTTTTTTTTTGGAAAAGTCTATTTTTACAATTTGACATATGCAAACCACTGCAGAAAAGTTCTAACCAACAGGTTTATGTCATATACAGTACAGATACTTAATAAATAACCTATTATAAATTAAAAGCATCAAGGTATGCTATGTTAGTTGTTTTCAAAAGCTTCGGAGACTTAACATAAATTCCGCTTTTAAATAACAGGTCACCTATAGCTTTTGTCATGAGCCACGGCTGTGTTTAATATGACATCAATGTTTTCAAAGTGCACTGCGAAGGGATCACAATTGTAAACATGAAGATTGCTACAACTGAACTGTAAAAATACTTTGAAAGCAAATTACACCAAAGAGAGATGACTTTAATGTTTTTTTATAATTCCAAGTTTGAATGTTAGAATGTTCTAAACGAATAGGGCATAGGGGGAATAACTGGGAATAGAACACAGCCAGGAACTATGTTTCTAACTAAAGGTCTAGAGGTGTAGTCGCAAGCATACAAGTTTGCGATGCAGTTTGTAAATGTTCGTTGGGAAACGCCAAATCAACGAACTATGTTTGTAACAACGGAACTTGCGATCTTAGTTGGCTAACTATGGTTTGCGGAAACGCACCACAGACATTCCTAAGTCGCTATACATAATCAGAGTTTCATACCTCAGCTATCAGTAGCGGGCGGGGGGTGTCTCGATACTGCCCCTAGCAAGATGCCGCCCGGGGCGATCGCCCACTTTGCCCACGCCTAAATCCGCCACTGTCAGTTATCTTTACCTTGAAGAATCCCCCTTTCATCCCTACTCCTCCATCTTTTCTGAGATATGACAGCACGGCGGCCCATTGAATTGACTCAACCAAAATTAGCACCACAGATGAGCTCTTAGCCAGCAGTAAATCTCTCCATCCCAATCCCTAATTTGTCTTTAGCCATAAACAGCAGGGGAGTTCTTGAGATCTACCTGAGCAAACAGGAGGGAGCCCCGGGCTCGAGGATCTTATGAGCTCAGGGCTTTCTCCCAGGACAGCTTGCCAAACATGCTTCATAATCAGTCATCAGCTTAGTGTGAACTCTTAACATTTTATGGTACAATTCTTGTTACTAACATGCCATTAACTAAGATTTTACCTCAAATAATGATAAATTGATCTCATATCTTGTCAGAAAAGTGGCTAATTTGGCTAAAATGCCTCTAAACCCTAACCCTACCCTTCATTGTGGGATGAGAAAATGAAAAAGTCCAAATAAATACAAATTAGCCACTAAATCTTAATGGGTTTCTGTTAGATTGCATTGTAATTGTTACTCAAACTAAAGTGTTTCCGAACAGAAATGTATTGATTTTTACAAATCTTACTTTTTTGTTGTTATTTTGAAGTATATAATGCAATAACATGGCAGAATCACATTGTAAGAGTGGTAAAAAAAAAAAGAGCAAGGCTCTGCTGTGTCATGCAGTAGTGGCGCGAAGGGGTTCACTTGTTTTCATTCGTTTTGCTCTCACTACTCTTGAAACCTTGTCTATTTTGTCTGCTGAGAGATTTTACAAGGTTGCAACCTAGCATGAATAATGAATGAATCTCTAAACAGCAGGTTCTAAATTCATTCCTTTTCCTTTCTCATTGTCTCATTTTTGTAAGCCATCCACTTTTACTAGATTATGTCTTTCCCATTTTGCTTCTCTGCCTCCTCTCCACCCCCCTAACTTCGTCTTACCAGTTCCAGCCTTGTTTGCTGAAGGGCGAGTGCTTGTCCATCAGAGCTGTGAGTCTGAGAAGGCTGAGTCTTTGCAGCATGGAGACATGTGCTGCTGATTTAGCCTGTATGCCTGTTCCAGGGTTGCTCAGTGAAAGCATCTGTGCACTGGACCAGTGGGGCCTCTGATTTCTGAAATGTTGGAAATCAAGCAACCTTTGTATAAATACGCTTTGTCATTGCATGATTAATGATCTTGCATTTGGTCTTGGAATGATGGATAAATCTACACTAGATCGCTCGCATGGAAATGAATTAGACTTGTTTCAGCAGACTAAATGAAATGGTGTCTCTTACCGATCAGTATGCTCTGTAGGTTGAGCAGTGCATTCAAATGCTTCTGGGCTTTTGTTGTACATCTCCTCTAGGGCAGCTTCATCTGTCTCTTCTGGCTCTTTGATCTCAAGGTGGATGTCAGTCAGAGAGGAGGGCGATGGAGAACCCGAGTGCGAAAAATCTGAATCCCCGTCCTCTGACAGCTTGTCCGTCCAAGAGGTTACCAACTGCTGTAGGTTACAAATGCGTTCCATTACGCTGTCCAAAGCTGAGAAGACGTCATCGTCCAAAATCTGCACGTGATCAGGGACATTGTCGTAAATGCTGACACGGTGATCGGAAGTAGCCAGCGGGCTGCAAGCTTGTTCCTGGTCCTTGGAACTACTGCTTTTACACCGTCTACCTCGGTATCCATGGAAGCTTCCGGTCCTCCAGTTGACTGAAGTGTTGTCGATAGGTAAGAAGGCATTGTTGTGCGAGAGCACTGTTGGGAATGTTCCTGGCTTGTGTCCGTCGGGGATTTCGAAGACAGGGTTGACCTGCTTATTGTTGAAATGCTGCGTATCGATTTGCTCCTGATCAACTTCTTGTTTGGGCAGCCCAGGTCGTTTGCAGTTGCTGCGTACCTTAGTCACGGGGCTTGGCGTGCTGACTGCGCTGCTGCTTTCTGAGGGACTACTACTGGATCCAGAGGGTGGAGAGCAAGATGCAGGACTTTCAGTCTTATCCTGGATACTTGCTAGGTCTAGACATTGAAGATGCTTTAATCTTTCCTCATCAAAGCCTTCTTGGATAATTGGTCCACTTATGACAAGTCTGGCTTTGCCACTGTGAGAGTGTGACTGTTGTGTGCTTCCTCTCAACCTTAGTTTCTCCATTTTCCGAAGTAGGCCTTTGCCTTTTTTTAATGGGGGCTTTTCAGGAAGGCACTCTTCACTGCTCAAAGTGTGGTGTTCACTTGGGGATGGAGGTCTGCTTGAAGAGGTGTCAGGAGATTGGGGCTTGTAGTTTGACGAGCATCTAGAGGAGCTACGGCTTGTTTCAGGTTCTTCTGTCGTTTTGTTGGGAGCACTTCCACCATCGCTGTCATTATTACTGGAACTATGAGTGGAGCAAAGCTCATGGCATTCCCCGCTGTCGGAAAGAAAGGCCTCACAGCTTCCAGATCTCCTCAAATTTGAAATGGGGCCACTCAGTGTGTGCAGTAGCTCCCCATCGTCCACACGGATCCAACGCCTGCTCTTCCTGTCGAATGACCATTTTGGGCTGATGGCATAGAGGTCTTCTTCCTCCTCTTCATCTCTCTACATGATCAAAATGATTTGTTATACACAGCAAAGGACAGGGGGAAGGAAACTTTCCCCCCAGGCATTCTTTTGTTTATACGCAGTGTTTACATGTATCTTCTCCAGAGTTTTCTCACACACTCACCCTTCTTTTGGAGCGACTCAACTCCAGCTTCATCTCCACAGACTTGTTTAAGGTACTTAATCTCCTGAAAGCAAAAGAAAACATTCACGTCAAACAGGAAGACAGCATGACGTCCCTCAAATTCCTCCTGCTGTGATTAGGAAGAAGCACTCATTTTATGTCAGCATGGAACATGCTCGTGCAGCCAAGGGGTGAGAACACTACCTGCAGAGAGAATCTAAGGCATCCTTATCCAGAAATTCGTGATCACTCTTTACCCAATCTATGTCAATGGGGAAACAGCAATCTAAAGATAAACAAAGCTGAGTTGTAGTACAACAATATTTGCATTTTGCTACGACACAGGTTATAGTATACATAAAGAAATTATAAAAAATAAATATTTACCAGTAAATAACTGCGCATACTGAGGAAAGCCAGCCGCATGAAGCCAATCGCAAGCCTCCTTTGCTTCAATCTCTGCAAAGAGAAACAGTGCATATTAAGTATGCAATTTCTAGTTGTTTAGCTTTTATGAGGCAAATCCAGCCAACTATTACCACTTAATTCAATTGAATTTGTTTAATTAACATTGAAAGAAGAACATTTGTTTCCAAAACCACTTTATTCCACCCCTAGTTTATCAACCATCCTCTCATTTCATTAATTTCCTGTGGATTAAAAGTGGAGGCTGGCTAATTTGCTGCTAATTGAATGTCTTTGACATTAACATGTTTGACCAAGAGAATGCAGGCAGCAGGCATTGCTGTTCCTGTGCCACACATTCACTTTCGCATTTTTAGATTCTTTCCTAAAGTAACACTGCCAGGAACAGATGGTGGAAACAAATCCTTTCTTCGTACTGACTGGCGATCCATAAAACCTTACTTAGGATTCTATCTTTCCCATAAGCAGTGAAGGGGTCAGAGGAAGACAGCTGGATATGTGCTACAAAGAACAGATGGCTCAGATATGTAAACATAGGGACTGAGTTAACAATGCCACTCCCTGCTCTGACGCAGAAGTGTCCTGTAAAGGACGATGCTGGGTGCGATGGCCCCTTGTAGCTGTATTGCAGATTACATGCAGGTTAGCACCGCAGCTTGCTGTCAGTTTGTATTACCGCAGCTTATCAGCATTGCTGAATTCTGGCCTGGATAAATGAGCTTTGCAAATCCAAAGTTTCGCAGACAGTGGGTGAGAATTTGGAAACCAACTTGTGGGAAATGTGTGCATACACTCATGCTGGTAGCTGACGCAATAACCACTACCTCTGCAAATGACTCTCTTCCAGCCATTTTTGAGAACGCATGGGAATTATATAAGCACGATCATATCACAAGGCTCTCCACTGTTTAATAGAGCTGAGCAGGGAAAGGCACTTCCTTTTCCAAATACCTCAGGCGGCCCTACAGGAAGTCGTGCTTTTAGGGTTTGGATGCTGATAACAGATGTGGCTTGTGATTGTCCTCCGCCCACCCTAGAGGTCTCTGGAAGCCTACAAGCGCCTAAATGGTCTGGGAGGGTCTTGGCTAATGGTGCTACGTGCTGCACGGGCTGTAAGCTATGAATGATACAACACGCCACTAGATTGGTTTGCTGATACCTCCCTTCCCCTTTGCAAGAGGCACATAGAAGCTCCAGGTTGAAGCCACCTAATAAAACGCTACAGCAGGACCCCTGGGGCTTCAGCAACTGCCATAAACAGCTACCTTCAGAGGAGCACTCAGAGAGTCGATTGACATGAGAAAGGCATCTGTGGGACCCCTGAGGGGTGGAGAACATCTTGTTTGGCTGACAGCTTGAACAGGTCTAACCTTGAGAGTCTTGACGGAGCTCAAGCAGCGCAACCTTTAGCTTTTGAATAACTTAAGAAAGAAATTCAGGTTGCGCGAAAAGTCCAGGGAAGCCTTGATGTGTGTGTTGAGATACAAAAAACTGTTGGTGTATATGTGCTTATGTTTGATATTAACAGAAAAAGTGCATTTCTATAAAAGTGAAAAAAAAGAATGCACTGAGTATGTTTTAGCACAATTTCACTTTTATAAAACCTGGATTTATATTTCAGCAGACTTTTGTAAAAAGTGAATGTGCAAACAAGTGACATCCTAAATAGGTCAGTCCTATTTTCTAGAAACATTTTCTTCATATTGTTAAATGTTCGTTTTGACCACAAGTGTAACATCCCAAAAGTCAAGTCAAGTCAACTTTATATCTACAGTGCTTTTTTTTGTACAATGCGAATTGTGTCAAGGCAGCTTTGCAGAGCAAATAGGCCAACAGACAAGAGAAAAGGATGTACAGATTTATATGAAGCATATTGGATGGATTCAATTCAGCAGAATGATGGTTTTTGTTAGTTAGTTCTATGACTCATTCAGTTCAAGATGAATGTTGATGGTCTGCTGTTCCAACATGAGTATTCAAAAGGATATTCTAAACAATATTAGAAAAAAGCAGCCATTGACAGCCATAGTAGGAGCAAAAACAAATTATGGAAGTCAATGGTTGTCGGAAGAAAGAAACTCAGGTTTGGAACAATTAGAGGAGCAGTATAAATGATGGCAGAATATGAACTCTATACACTATGTATATAAATCTCTATGCTAAAAAAAAATCCAGTTCCACACAATTCCTTCATGTTGTCCCAACTAGGCATGGGCGCTATAATATTCTGATGATATGATAACCTTGGATAAAAATATCACTGTTTCACGGTATTGTGATTAATGCTCTAAAATATGTTCATTTTAAATGTCTGGGTAAAATACTAAAGCTTTTTTCCCCTTTGGACACAATATATTTTATTTTGAGAAACATTTAAAATATTTTGGAGGAGTAAACATGTCAGTAAACATGTTCTGCTGTCTTTGTTTGTTTCAAAAACCCACATTTCTTTACAATTAAAACAGCATCTTTGTATATTTTTTCTGTTGGAGATACTGTTGTCCTAAAAAACAAAAAACAAAAAAAGGTAAATAAAAAATCTTACACATACTTTAGGAACGGTATAGTAGAAAATTATGGCGGTTTTAAAACCTTGACTTTACCAAACCGCGGTATACCTTGAAAACAGTTATCGTCTTATGCCTAGTCCCAACACAAATGAAGTTAACTTGTTTTTACAAATTTAAATGGATTGAACATAAAACAACAAAGTTGTCCCTCCCAAAAAAACTTACGAATTGTGTTGTTTCAACTCATTTTATATGAATTTGAAATTTTTTTTAATTTGAACAATCAGCAAAAGTTATTTTTGCAGTATTAATGGCCCGTTTTCACTGAGTGGTTCGGTTCGGTACACTTTTATGGCCGTTTCCACTGTCAAAGGGTACCTAAAATCAACCGTACCGTACCACTTTTTGGTCACCCTTTGAAAGGGTACCTAGCATGAAAAAAAGGGTACCAAAAGGCGGAGCAAGACACGCAGCTGAACGCTATTGGTTTACAGAGATACGTCACTTGCAGAAGCAGGAGAATGAAAACAAAGGAATCGCCATTTTTAAAAACACAGCCGAGACATTACACCGTAATAATGTATACATATATTAAGTTTGAAGATTAAAGACACATATGAGAGGTTTGCACTGACTGTGGGCTATATTTCATGTTGTTTTTTTAACCCAAATAAGGACTAAATGTATGCTGTGTGTAGTTTTTCTGTAATTGGTAACATATCGAAGACTGTAAGGGTCTGTATGTGTTCATATATGATGCATTTATTTTTTATTTCATATAATTGCAGACGTTACAGTAGGCTATTTTGCATTCATTGATCTGCAGTTATAATCAAATCCTGTTTATTGAAATTTTAGTAATTAACATTTATACACAAGTATTTATGTGTATAAAGCATCTGTTTTGTGAGAAGTGCTTCTCATTAGTGATGTGCGATACCACTGGTTTCCTATATGATCCGATACCAAGTAAAATGAAGGCGAGTATTGACGATACCGATCCGATACTGACAACAAAACATTTATTGACAGCATCTGAGCATGTATGACTTAAAATGCCTGCCTGAACATCTTAAAAAAACATTCACACTTCTACATTTAGTGACGTGTTAATCCGGTTCCCCTGAAAGTGTTTTGAACCTTTTTTCGTTGTTTTATCATTGTCACAATAAACCCAAGACCCCAAAATACAGCCACATCACCACATTTTCTCCCTCTGTACCTGGATAGTGCATGCCTGCTGCACCTAAGGACTCTGAAAGCAATGTCTGTCTCGCCCTAACAGCACTTGTGCCTCTCATTTCCTCCTTCTTTGACCACCTAGTCATGACGTTGTCATATTCTGTCTTGTGATTTCTAGATGTTTGATTAGGTTTGTGGTATTACCACAGTACCTCACTGTTTTGTTACACGTGTCAAAAACTGCATCGTTTGAGTTTATGGAAGTGAAGTAGCTCCACACATAACTTCGCTTGCGGTCACCCATTTCCAATGACAGCGTGACTGAACAACATGTGCCAGGCCAGTGGACTGTTTGCTAGCTGGCGTGATCTGCAGTTGTATAGTGCCATATTACGCACATGACTTTGCAGGCGGAAGAACAAGTAGTTCCGACTAAGTTGGCATTATTCAGAGAAACTGGGGTAATTGTGGTTACTTTCCGCTGTATTTCTATTTCCAGTAAAATACATATTTGCACTAAATTATTGAAATATCGATATTTTGATGAGATAATCGATTCAAGAACATACAAAGCTGGTATCGGAGATATCGATATTTTAGTATCGATCCGCACATCACTACTTCTCATATGATATGTGAACGACCCGTATGGCTTTACTGTGACATTTCCTCGAGTAAAAATGACGTCGTCTGAAACTTTCTATGTACACCACGTCCACCAAAAGGCAACCCTTTTGGCAGTGGAAACGGTGTACCTTACTGTACTGTACCTCTCAGTGGAAACGGGCCATAAATCTGTGGTCTCTGTTCTCTGTAAATACTGTAATTGTTTACCATGTATCATTTACTAAGTATCATTTATTTGGTTTGCTCTTGCTCCCATGTATATGATTGTAAATCTGAATGATTGCATAATATGAGGTGAGGACCTGAACTAAATCCAGGTCTTTATTTAGTGATCTAGTGATCCACATACAGTACATTATCATATGCCACAGCCACATCACCCTCTGCAGCCCGAGACTTGTTACTCACTGAAGCTAAGCAGGGGTGAGCCTGGTCATTACCTGGATGGGAGACCACATAGGTTGCTTTTGAAAGTGGTGTTAGTGAGGCCAGCAGGGGGCACTAAGCCTGCGGTCTGTGTGAGTTCTAATGCTCCATTATAGTGAAGGGGACACTATACTGTAGTTTGAGTGCCAAATTCCCTCCATCGGCCCTTACCGATCATGGCCTCCCAATCATCCCCATTCACTTAATCACTAATAGCTGGTGTGTGGTGAGCGAAGTTGTCCTGTGGTTGCCGTCGCATAATCCAAGTGGATGCTGCACACTGGTGCGCATCGATGAATTTGCTCTTCAGTGTTTGGACTTTCAGCAGTGAAAATTAAACCACACTGAATTGAACTAAACTGAACTTCTGAAGACTGGATTGACACAGTTTAAATTTACTATAATCTTCTATGTGAAGCTGCTTTGACACAATCTACATTGTAAAAGCGCTATAGAAATAAAGGTGAATTGAATTGAAAAAGAGGAATTGTTGGTGGCGTGGAGAGACCCCCCCTATGATTGTGAAGAGCTTTGGGTTTATGGCCAGGGGCGGACTTACCATCTGGCATACTTTGACGTACTATTTGCCCTCTTTTATATATATATATATATATATATATATATATATATATATATATATATATATATATATATATATATATATATATATATATTAGAACGCTATACTAGGGCTGCACAATATTGGAAAAATCTGATATAACGATATTTATTTATTGATGGTTTTCTGGGGAGGCTAACAGTATTCGGATACAGAAATTGAATAATCACAATGCAAAAAATGCAATGCATAAATGCTTTTCTTTCTTTGTTTTGTCTCGTTTCTAGTCCAATTATCTAAAATTTCTTTAGAGTTTTTCTTTAAAATAAGCTCATTATAAGCCAATGGGTAGGTAAAATAATGTTATTTTTCCTTTGAAATGCAGATATTTGGACAAAGTATTTTTTTTTTTTTTTGTTGCATAACATGTTTAAATAATTAAATACAATTAGTCTTTGTTTCACCTTTGAACAATCTTTGTTAAACTCTCTTGAAATGCTCAGTCACAGGCCTTAAAAACACATGCAAATGATAAACTTTCACTTTGTTATGGTTAAACTTATCAGTGACTCTACAAATCCAACCCAATCTCACAGTAAATCGTAACTATTTGATTTACTGGTTAATTCGTATGAATTTGTACGATCTCATTCGTACAATTTAGTACGATGTGCTTATCCCCCAATCACGGTTGGGTTTAGAGGTGGAGTTGGGTGCCACGCCTCCTTTTAAAAAATTGTACATTTTCGTACGACTGAATTAGCCACTAAACTGACAAAACGTAAAATAATTACGTTTCCTCGTGAGACCAGGCTGACAAATCACATGTGTTCTGTGGCTCCTGGTCAACTATAATTTAGACTCAACATTGCATTTCTTGCGATGTGACTATTGCACATGCATACATTGCGATATCGATGCTGAAACAATATATTGTGCAACCCTATGATATGCATGCCTTTGTAGAGTGGATCAGTATTTCTCAGTTATTAATAACTAAAATTCCATGTCTGTTTGGGTTATAGACGCTGCCAGCTAAAATTTTAGATTTTAACATCTACCCAAACATTTCAGTGACGTAAAACTCAGCAATTTTTTGCATTTATAATGACATATAAACTAAGAACAAGCTGAGTTCACCCTATCCCAAGTTGTGTTAGTGTTTTGCGATCGTTCATCAGTAATAAAAGTGATAAGTCACTGGAATTCTAACCGTCATCATCATTTCCAGATGTGGCACAAACGTTTTTGAGCCTTGCTAGCAGATTTTCCATAACTATGAACTCGCACAGCTGTTTTCTCACTGACAAATATGCTCCATTTCATCAGCGACAGGACTGAATTCGATGAAAAGCCTGGCATGTATTGAAAAAATGAGGTCACCAGGATAATCGTTCAGACACTTTGTTGTTACTCCTGGTTGCTAACAACAATAGTTTCATAAATCAGATGTGCCAGTGCAAAAAGAGAGACTACATATTTTGCAAGATGCTAGTATTCAGCTTGAAGTGACATTTAAAGGCTTAACTAGGTTAATTAGGCAATTTAGGGTAATTAGGCAAATCATTGGACAGTGGTTTGTTCTTTATAGTCATTTCGAAAAAAAAAAAAAAAAACTATTAAATGGGGATAATAATATTGAACAATAGTGTGAAAATTTATAAGATAAATTTATTTATTTTAGCAAAACTTAAAGATATACAATTTTCTCCAGAAGAATAATAATAAAAAAAAATGAAATACTGTAAAAATTGCCTTTGTTTGTTGGAAAATATTTTGAAAAGTATGATATTTTACAAGAAGGGTAACAGTTTTTAATCAATATTGCTGATATTAAATGTTTCATTTACAGTTAAAACCAGAGGTTTACATACACTGTATAAAAAGGAACATAACCATTTAAAAAAAAAGTCAGATGTTAATGTGACTAAACTTTTTCTCTTTTAGGTAAGTTAGGATTATCAAATTAGTTTCTGTTATGCTTAATAGCAGAATAATGAGAGAGATATTTTTGGGAGAAACTGTTATAACTTTTCCTGAAAGTCAAGTTTACATACAATAAGATTATTATGCCTCTGAAAAAGCATAGATGATGATGTCAAGGTTTTGGAAGTTTCTGATTGGCTAGTTGACAACATTTGAGTTAATTGGAGGCACAACTGTAGAATAGTATTTAAGGAAAACCTCAAACACACTGCTTCCTTGTGTGACAACATGGGAAAATCAACAAGCCAGAATCCATAAAAAAGCCAGATTACAATTTGCAAAATTACACTGGGAAAAATAATAATTTTTGGAGACATGTCCTGTGGTCTGATGGAACTAAGATTGAACTGTTTGGCCATAATGACCAGTGTTACATTTGGAGGACAAAGGGGAAAGTTTACATGCCTAGGAACACCATCCCAACTGTGAAGTATGGGGGTGGTAGCATCATGTTGTGGAGCTGTTTTGCTGCAGGAGGGACTGGTCCACTTCCCAGCATAGATGGCATCATGAAGAAAGAACATTACATAGAAATACTGAAGCAACATCTCAAGACATCAGCCAGAAAATTAAAACTTGGCCACAAATGGGTCTTCCAAACAGACCATAACCCTAAGCATACTGCCAAATTAATTAAAATGTGCTTTAAGGACAACAGAGTGAATGTTTTGGAATGGCCATCACAAAGCCCTGAACTCAATCCTAAAGAAAATGTGTGGGCAGAGTTGAAAAAGCTTGTGCGAGCAAGACAGCCTACAAATCTGACTCAGTTACACCAGTTCTGTCAGGAGGAATGGGCCAATATTCTTGCAAACTATTATGAGAAGCTTGTGGAAGGATATCCAAATTTGACCAAAGTTATACAGTTTAAAAGCAAAGCTAAAAAAAAAAACCAAGGAAATGTATGACAAACTTTTGACTCTCTAGAAATTAATAAAAAATTCTCTAAAAAAAATCTCTCATTATTCTGGCATTTAGCAAATGTAAATAATTTAGGTAATCCTAACGAACCTTAAATAGGAAACGTTTAGTATGATTTAACACCAGACATTTTTTAAAAAATGGTTATCTTTCTTTTTTTTAGAGTATATGTAAACTTCTGATTTTAACTGTAAAACTGCAAACCAAAGTCATAACCAGCTGACAAACATAATGCATCTGTTTACAGTAGAAAAATCCACACATACACTACAACTATGACCAAAATAAAACCTATGAACAGACAGTCTTCTAATACTGTACACTCAAAAAAAAAATAATAAAATAAATAAAAAAATAAAAAATTTGTTGCTTCTTCAAATTACTTTGTTAAAATGAGCGGACACAACTCAATTTTTGTTTTTGGTGTTTTTGGTGACAATTTATTTTGTTCAATCCAAATTAATCTATTTGTGTTTGGACAACATGAAGGAATTTTGTGGAACCCAGCCTTTTTACAGTGCAAGTCCTCTAATATGCTACTTTGTCTGATTAATTTTGTCAGCCTTAATTACCAAGTGGTCCCTTAGAAGTCATTAAGATGTGATAACATCTCAATCACTGCTGATTTACAAGTGAAAAGTGTTCATTCTACTAAATTATTAGTTCATCAGAATATTGAGTCACCAAAATGAAACATGCTCTTACAGCTTAAAGCAATCGCATTTCAAAAAATTAAGTCTGCTCTTTGTTTAAACTACTTAGTTAAAATGAGCTGATACAACACAATTCTTGAGTTTTTTTTTTTTTTTGTGACAACTTTACTTATGTTCAATTCAACTTAATCTATTTGTGTTTAGATAACATGACTGAATTTTGTGGAACCCAGCCTTTTTACATTGTAAGTCCTCTAATACTTTATGTTGTCTGACAATTTTTTTCGGCCTTAATTACCAAGTGGTCCCTTTGAAGTCATTAAGATGTAATAACATCTCAATCACTTAATCATCCTACAAAATTAGTCGCTAAAATAAACCATGCACTCACAGCCTAAAAAGCAACATAGTACTCAAAAAAATAAGTTTGCCATTTGTTCAAACTACTTATTTTAAAATGAGCTGAAACAACACAATTTTTTTTTCTTTTTTGTGACACATTAATTGCTTTATGCTCAATCAACTTAGCTTTGTAAAAACTAATAAGTTAACTTTATTCCTTCATGTTGTCACAACATAAATTTTTGTGTGGAACCCAGCATTCTTTACACTCAAAAGCAGATTTAGATGAATTACTGTACATAAATTCTGCATTAAAAAAACAAACAAACAGAGCAGACATTAATATTTTTACTTACTTGTAATGAGCATTGCTGTTCGTTTGGTTCTTGCGCAGAAAACGGCAGACAAAAGCTTCAAATTTAAGAAGCCTAATATGCAATTAAAGGCATTACTTCAAGTAAATAAGACAGAAGCTTAAAGCTTGGATTAACTGGTGTAAAGTAGTGCTACTTTTAGGAGAAAGTCAAGCTTCTCATTCACACCGGTCACCATAATGAAATCACAGGAAAAGCATTCCTCCTCTTTCCTCACTGGACCAAACCAAACACAACTTTGACTGGGTGGGTTGTTTCTAAAGAGAGCAAAATAAACAATGACTTTTGTCAAGGTTATTTACAGTGAGCGCCAGGAATTATTGTTAGACATTTTGAACAATAAACTGTTGTTTCTGGTCTTTATGTTAGAAAAAAAATTTAGTATTTTGTCAAATTAAATGATCAGTGAAAATGAAAAGGTTAATTAGGTTAACTAGGCAGGTTAGGGTAATTAAGCAAGTTAATGTATAACGATGGTTTGTTCTGTAGACTATCGAAAAAATAATAATTTTGTCCTTAAAATGGTTTTTAAAAAATTAATAACTGCTTTTATTCTAGCCGAAATAAAACAAATAAGACTTTCTCCAGAAGAAAAAAATATTATAAGACATGCTGTGAAAATGTCCTTACTCTGTTAAACATCATTTGGAAAATATTTAAAAAAGAAATAAAATTCAAAGGGGGGCTAATAATTCTGACTTCAACTGTATATGCATGTGTGTGTGTGTGTGTGTTTGTATTTATTTTTATTAACATCTTTAGAATAATACACTGAACGTATGTATTTTTTCCTTATTAATGATCAGTGAATCTAGTCTGCCTAAAAAAATAAAATAAAAAATAAAAGCATTAAAGATATCTCTGTTTAGGTTGGAATTTAAAAAGTAGTTATTCGGTATTAAGTGGATTATAATAGACACTCAAAGCGCTTTACACATTCATCCACCACCAGTGTGTAGCATCCACCTGGATGGACCGCACACCAGCTGATTGGTGGAGAGGAAACAGAGTGATGAAGCCAATTATGATATGGGGATGGTTAGGAGGCCATGATGAACAGAGGCCAGTCGGTAAATTTGGCCAGGGTTCTGGGGTTACTCCTTTTTTTGAAGGACATCCAGGGATTTTTCACGACCACAGAGTCCCCTTCACTATAGTGGGGAGTTAGGACCCACACAGACCACAGGTTGATCACCCCCTGCTGGCCTCACAAACACCACTTCCGGCATCAACCAAGCTTTCCCATGTGGTCTCCGATACAGGTACTGACCGGGCACAGCGCTGCTTAGCTTCAGTGGGCGACCATGTGAGAGTTGCAAAGAGCTAGCTGCCGGCTGAACTGTATATAAATCATTATTAATAAATAATTGTTATTGTAGAATTTTTTTAATATATGCGTATTTATATATCTACATATATTTTGGGTATGAGCATGTCGAACATTTATATTTTTAATAGGAATTTCCCCTGAAAGTAGTACTTGAACTTTCACATTTTAAGTTTGTTTATATATGCACTTATGTTAGAGAATATCATATATTGTCTATAATGATTATATATATATATATATATATATATATATATATATATATATATATCTATATATATATATATATATATATATATATATATATATATATATATATATAGGCAAGGCAAGTTTATTTATATAGCACATTTCATACACAGTGGCAATTCAAAGTGCTTTACATAAACAGGAATGAAAAAGACAAGTGTAAGAAAAAAAAATAAATAAAATAAAAACATATAGTAAAAAACAGATAAAAATATGTTGTAAAAGAATGAAAAAGAAGAGAAAAACATAATAGTGCGATTTGTCGGACGTAGCACAGTGCTCATTCAGTAAAGGCACAGCTAAACAGATGTGTTTTCAGTCTGGATTTGAATGTGCCTAATGTTGGAGCACATCTGATCATTTCTGGGAGTTGATTCCAGCAGCGAGGGGCGTAGTAGCTGAAAGCTGATTCACCCTGCTTTGACTGAACTCTTGGAATTTCTAGTTTATATGATCCTAGAGATCTTCTAGGTTTGTATTCAGTGAGCATATCTGTAATGTATTGAGGTACTAGGCCATTTAGTGATTTATAGACAAGTAGTAATACTTTAAAATCTATTCTGAATGTAACTGGGAGCCAGTGTAGAGACCTGAGGACAGGTGTGATGTGCTCTGATTTTCTGCTTCTGGTCAGAATCCTGGCCGCAGCATTCTGGATGAGCTGTAACTGTCTGACTGTCTTTTTGGGAAGGCCGGTGAGGAGGCCGTTACAGTAATCCACCCTGCTGCTGATTAAAGCATGAACAAGTTTCTCTAAGTCTTCACTGGAAACAAAGCATCTGATTCTTGCAATGTTTTTGAGATGATAGTATGCTGATTTACTAATTGCTTTGACATGACTACTGAAACTCAGATCTGACTCCAGAGTCACACCAAGATTCTTGACCTTATTTTTTGTTGTTTGACCTTTAGAGCCAAGGTACGCATTCACCTTGAGAACCTCATCTCTGTTCCCAAACACAATGACTTCAGTTTTCTCTTTGTTTAACTGCAGAAAGTTTTGGCACATCCAACTATTCATTTCATCAATGCATTGGCAGAGGGTGTCAATAGGGCTGTAGTCATTAGGCAGTAAGGCTAAGTAGATCTGAGTGTCATCAGCATAGCTGTGGTAGGATATTTGGTTCTTTCTCATTATTTGGCTCAGAGGGAGCATATAAAGGTTGAACAGGAGAGGTGCCAGAATCGAGCCTTGTGGGACTCCACATGTCATGGGTGTCCACCTTGACCTATGGTCACCTATACTGACATAGTAACCTCTCCCTTCAAGATAAGATCTGAACCATTTGAGGACCGTCCCAGACAGCCCAACCCAGTTTTCCAGCCTATCCAGAAGTATGCTGTGATCGACAGTGTCAAATGCAGCACTAAGATCCAGCAATACCAGCACTGTTAGTTTACCTGAATCTGTATTTAGGCGGATATCATTGATTATCTTTATAAGAGCGCTCTCTGTACTGTGATGTGCTCTGAAACCAGATTGAAAATTGTCTAAACACCCCTTGGAGTTTAAGAACGTGTTAACCTGCTTATATATATATATATATTATATATATATATATATATATATATATATATATATATATATATATATATATATATATATATATATATATCAACTGTTTTTCTACGGAGACCCGGAAGGGACGTGATGGTGGAAAAAAAACTGAGTGGGAGAAAAAAAATGGGTGGGAGAAAAAAAAAAACAGTGATAGGAAAATATATATTTTTTAAAGTTTTTGCGTTCCCTCGCAAAGATTGCGTTCCCTCGCAAAGATGTTTTGCGAGGGAACGCAAAAATGTTTTGCGAGGGAACGCAAAGATGTTTTGCGTTCCCTCGCAAAACTGTTTTTCCACAAACACTTCCTGTTCACTTAAGTGAATTCATTAATGAATTCATACATGTCAACCCTCCCGTTTTTGACTGGATTATCCCGTATTTTACTATTCTATCCTGCTATCATATCATTCAGTATCAGCGAATGCATATATGAGCCAACGACTGGTATAAGCGCTGACTGACAGAAGCGCTCCGTATGATAAACTGATCCCAGATCAGTACACACCTAAGTTACACCTCTGTTATCAAACAAGTGAGGAGCAGTAAATTAATCTCTCGTTTTTTATTTGATTACAGTGGTGTCAGTGTCACTGTATAATGCACAGATCTATAATGAAAGTATTCCGTTACTTTCGTAACTGTTTGTGCATTAGTTTGTCATTAGGTGTGTTTAAAATAAAACACGCAGTACGGACATGTTTACAAATTATTAAGAGTATTTGTCTTGTCTAAACATACACCCGAATATACCAAAATGCCCAGCAGTTTCGCTCCTCTTTAGATGGCGTGTACAGAAGCTGATCTGGGATCAGTTTATCATACGGAGCGCGTCTGTCAGTCAGCGCTTATACCAGTCATTGGCTGATTCAGAGGTTGCATATGAAGGGTGATGATCGACGCACAGCTTTAATGGAAAGAAAGTGAATGAAGACATTTTTATATTCATTTCAGCGTGTTTTCAAGATTAAAAATACATGAGAAATATGGGAAAATACTGAATGATGTGATGATAGCAGGATAGAATTGTAAAATACGTGATAATGCAGGCAAAAACGGGAGGGTTGACATGTATGAAATGAACAGGAAGTGTTTGTGGAAAAACAGTTTTGCGAGGGAACGCAAAACATCTTTGCGTTCCCTCGCAAAACTTTGCGAGGGAACGCAAAAACTTAAAAAAAATATTTATTTTCCTATCACTGTTTTTTTTTTCTCCCACCCATTTTTTTTTTCTCCCACCCATTTTTTTTTCTCCCACTCAGTTTTTTTTTTCCACCATCACGTCCCTTCCGGGTCTCTGTAGTTTTCTGCTTTAAACTACTGATTTTTTTTATTTAAATTAAATTTTTTTGTCATTTACAATTAATTTATTTAACTAATGTATTTTTTGGCTATAAAAATCATAAAAAGGTGCCATGTTTTTTTTTTTTTAAAAAGTGGAATAACCGTGATTTTCAAGCACAACAAATGTCATTTTCTAACTAAAAAGCATAAATACTAATATCTGTTATTTGAAATTGAAAGAAATGTTTGCAAACCTTTATAAAATAAAACAAATATGAAAATGCTATCAAATCCATATCCTCCTTATAAATCCAGATAAATATCTTATCACTTTTTAGCCACGAGGCTGCAGAACATGTCTAGTTTTTTATAGGAATTTCCATTATAGGAATGCTCAGTTGTGCGATATTACGCCTAGACGGTGCCGGTTCAAAAGTTTTGTGAAAGGGTTTTAGACTTGAACATCTGCTCTTTTGTCGCTTTTCTTTGAAGGACAGACGCACTGCTATGACACTAATGAGTGCCCTAATTCCCATAAGGATATCGACACAGCCCATCACAGCTAATAGTTTTTGACTCTGAGGCTTCATCAGGACTTACTCCATAGTAACCCATTAGCACTAATGGCTCTCATTAAACACACCGGTGTTTGATTACATCCTCTTAAGTGAGAAAGCCTCAAGTTCTCAGTCAGACATTTTCTTCAAATGAACATGCATGCAAATACGGATAATGGCAAGATGGTTAGTTCCATTGAGAAACCATCACAGGAGATCTTAAGATTTCCACAGCAAATAGCATTAAAGTCCCCATGAACCTGGAAGCTGTGACCATTTTTTTTTTTTTTTGTATTGTGATGCAGTTCCTAGAGAAATGGTACATTAAATGAGAAAACAGTGAGTGTGGCTTATTTTTTTCTGTAAGCTGATTGCATGTAGTAAAGTAGGTATTTCATTCAGAAAGACTGGGAAAAGTGTTTCAGGAGAGTTGTTACAATCTAACAGACACCTCCTCATCACCATTTCTGTTTGTTGCCATAGTGCTGTCAAAACTGACAGTTGGAGGGGCGTGGTTAAGTATGTTAGTCACGGCCAATACCCAGGGCCAGATTAACATAAGGTCTAGGTGGGGGCTGAAGCCCCAGGGCCCACAGGAGAAGGGGGCCCTTGATTGGCTGATGAATTAATTTACGCTATGACGTGGGAAATGCCTCTTTGCATTATGCTTTCTCTCGTGGATAATGTGAAGTATTCCTTTTGGTTCGCTGCTGTTAAAAAACAGTGACGCTGGTGCTTAACTGGGGCTCAGAGTGGCTTTAGCCCGATTAGCATATTGTTTTAGTCACCCATAATGGTGATCAGATGTGCCAATTTTCCCAGGACAGTCCCTTATTTCGGCACTACCGCAAGAACAGTCCAGTCTAAGGTAGGCTAACCAAGCTCGTCGTAGAACAAAAAAATTTAATTCAAATAGTATTCATCAATGATTAACTTGTACATGTAGTAACAGAAGCTGGGATAGGCGGATTCATACTGAATGAACTCGGCCGTGCGGCTGTTACAGCTGGACTCAAAAAACCGGTGCATGCCCGCATGATCTTCATCACACAATATAACCAAGACAGTATGCTAACAAATCAAATAGCCTACCCAAGCAGTTATCAAAATGTTCATCGTTGCAGAATATGTATTTCAAGTAAATACACTTATGCTTTACGACAGTTCATCACACTGGCCTCAGCTCAGTCTGTAGCACCGCTAAGAGCCTCCATCATCCAGGTATAGTTTCTGGAGGAGTTGATGAACTCACAGAGCTGGGTTCACCTCTGAAAGGATCTAGTGGACACAGACACGGCGCCGAATGAATCTACGCTGTTTTTCAGCCTTCCTAAAGCACATAAAGCACAGTTACTATCTCAATAAAATAAATTTTAACCATTTAGCAATGAAGCTAGAGTCACCGGACAGACAGACGCCCTGCCCATGACGCAAATCCACATTTATTGTGAAGTGAATTTGCTGCAAAAATGAAGCAAATTTAATGCGCGAATGAAGCGAGTAAACCAAAAATGTTGCGCTCAGGAATGCACAGCACATCGCGAAGACCATGTGAAACAATATACCATGATATAACGATAAATAAAACAGTTGTCATTCCAACTTTCTACAATAAACAGTGCCCCCAAAACCCACCCCTAACCCTAACTCTAATTGGGGGATGAGCAAATCATGCTAAAATGTATAAAGGAGATTGTACAAATGAAAACGAAATAGACGCTAAATCAAACGGTTATGAATTGCCTTGAGATTGCGTTGTCACAATCTTGGTGTGTTAACTTATAAGACAATGTAATACAGTAGTTTGCTGTACATTTCAAAATGTTTTTACTGTATTTTTAATGTGAAGCTTTGGCAACCATAGCTGCCATTTTCTTTTACTATAAATTGTATTTATTTATTTATTTTTATTTTTTTTTACATTGTATAATGGTTTCTGTTATTTTTTTAAGCAGGCTTGAATACTAAGAAAGCATGCCCTACTGCATAGTTCTATCTGAATTGATATTTTCTGTTTATTTTTATTGTTGAGAGCAGATATTTCTGTTGTATTGTGTTAAAAATATGCGCATCCAGCGGAAAGAAAGAGGATGGAATCACAGCGCATGTGATAAGTTAGCGGAAGGCATGACATGCGTCCTGGCTCCATCGAGTCCCCAGCCTGTCCCACCCTCACTGGTGGACGGGTGTGACGGAGGCATTTGGCGGCAAGACATGCAGCATTGTAACAGCGCAGTTTCCTTTCTGGCTGCATGTCAAATAGTTTCAGAAGTGTCATTATAATCTGTTAAGGCAAGTGAAACTGATGAAAAAAATGACTTGGTTTACACATGCACTTGTAATTTTTGAATGCATGCTACACTCAAAAAAAAAAATTTGCTACTTGTTCAAACTATTTATAATGAGCTGAATAAACACAGGCGGTTCATTCCGCTGTGGTGACCCCGGATTAATAAAGGGACTAAGTTGAAAAGAAAATGAATGAATGAATGAATGAATGAATGACTAAACACAATTCTTGAGTTTTTTGGGGACAACTTAATTGTTTTTTGTTCAATTAACTTAAGTGTGTAAAAACAATTGAGTTAACTTAATCGATTTTTTTTGGACAACATTAAGGAACTGTGTGGAACCCAGATTTGTTTGCAGTGTACGGTATGTACAATACATTTGTATATTACTCTAAAACTTTAAATATTTTTATAGTATTTATAAAAATTGTTTTATTCTAACTATACTGATATTACATCAGCCTAACATTTCATCCCATTTTTAAAACAAAAACGTCATTTAAACACTCAAAAAATAATTTTGGCTGGTTGTTTAAACTACTTATTTAAAATAAGTGCTGAATCAACACAATTCTTGAGATTTTTAGACAACATAATTGTTTATTAAATAAAAAAACAATCAAGTTAACTTAATTTCTTCATTTTGTCCCAACACAAATCAATTGTGTTGAACCCAGCATTTTTCACAGTTTTTTTACTTTGCATAAAGTAACAAAAAAGTTCCATGTTTTTAGACATGTTAATGTACATTTTAAGCAACACAATAAATCAACCCAGGTTCATTCTGATTATGTACCTCTATGTAAGTTTCTGGAGAGTGCCAAATACATTCCAGGAGCTACGTTTTTTTTTGCAGTTTTTGTTTTTGCAAATCCACTAGAGGGCGCTGTGTATGCTTTTTGAGATCTCAAATTTCTCTCAAGAATGCCATTTGCGCCTGCTCTTCTCGCGTAAATCCACCAGAGGCCGCTGTCGACTGACTGACTGACTGACTGACTGAGTGACCGACTGATAACTCACACCCACCCCCTTCCCTAAACCCAAGCGATAAGGTTTTAAAAAGCACCGATTGACTAGCGCCTACCCACTTCCCTAAACCCAACCGAAAATGTTTTGAAAAGCAATCCAGAAATAGAAAAGCTCTCACAAGATCTCCTGATTTTACCACGTTTTCAGATTTTACCCTTCAGATTCTCACCCTGTTATTTACTTGTTTGTTTAATTTTTTGGTTTTGACTTACCTGCTTTCAGGAACTATTCCTCACCAGACTCGAACCTAGTCATCACAGTCAACTCCGCTCTGCATCTCAAATTCTCTGACTTACACGATGAGCCACTGGACAAACTGGTAACAGCGGAAAAGCCATCCACACGGAGGTAAGCAGAAAAGGAACAGCGTCATACCGCCGGTAGCGTTCGTTTTAAAGGCTGCATACTGCATACTCTGGCTACATAATTCATGATCTCCAGAAATCTATATAGTGCTATGTTTTCAGAATGAGCCTATGTTGCAACAATACCAACGCTTCCCAACTTCAGAAAGCAATATTTGATTAAATAACCCTGATTTTTTATCAAAACAAGTGTCATTTTATGAAAAAAAAAAAAAACCCAAAACAATATTTGTTATTTGTTTAAGAGTTCACACTTAGCTGATGATTGATTATGAAGCTTGTTTGGCATACTGTCCCGGGAGAGAGCCCTGAGCTCATAAGATCCTCGGGCCCGCGGCTCCCTCCTGTTTGCCAGACGTGAGGGAGAGTTTGAGCTTAGGTAGATCTCGAGAACTCCCCTGCTGTAGTAGTTAATGAACAGATAACGATTGCTCTTAAGATATAACTACTTACTAGGAGCATGTCTATGGTGCCGATTTGGATTAGTCAATTAACTTAAGTTGCATGTTTTTGGACGGTGGAAGGGAAACCAGGGAACCCGGTCCTTGGCAAGGACTAGAACCAGTGATGTTCTTGCTGTGAGGCAACAGTGCTAACCACTGGGCCACCGTGCCACCCATCTAGGAAAGGAGGAGGTGTAGGGGTGGAAGGGGGGATTCTTCAAAACGAAGATGACTGTTATATAGAACTTAGGGTATTTATAGGAATTGTCTGATTGGTGAATCATAAATTGAGTAATGCGGGACCAGCCGCAAGCAATCATAAGCAGGTGATCCTCTCGAAATTAGTTTATAAATAAACTTCACAAATTGAAACAAATCTTATCAGACATTTAAACAAACAAACATTTTACTTAAACCCATACCTAATAAATGCAGTGATTTAATGAATTAAATTAATTCCACAAATACAATATTCTAATCTAAAACAATTGGCAAACATTTGTATGTCTGTAAATGTATTTATTTTTGAAGCTCTTGATTCATTCATTATTTTTGTTTCAGTGTGCATGCTAATTTATCAAACATTACCAATGCATTTGCATTGTGCAGTTTGTTGCAACATAGGCTCATTCTGAAAATGTAGCCCTATATACATTTACAAGTAGCAGGGTAGTATGATGCAGCTCCTTTTTGCGCTTACCAGCTGACAGCTTACCTACGTATGGACAGATTTCCGCTGTTACCAGTTTGCTTGTCATGTACGTTGGAGGATTTGAGACGCAGAGCAGAGTTGACCACAATGACAGGGTTCGAGTCTGGTGAAGAACAGTTCAAGAAAGCAGATAAGACACAAACAAAAGCTAAAAAAGTTAAATAAACAAGTAAATAACAGGGTGAGAATGTGGTAAAATCTGAAAACGTGGTAAAAATCAGGATTTTCTTTTTCTGGATTGCTATTGAAAACCCGTTGTTTGGGTTTAGGGAAGAGGGTGGCTGGGTCAGTCATGCTTTTTAAAACACTATCGGTTGGGTTTAGTGATGAGGGTTATCGGTCGGTCGCTCAGTCAGTCAGTCGACAGCGGCCTATGGTGAATTTGCGTGAGAACAGCAGGCTCGAATGGCACTCGCGAGAAATTTGAGATGTTAAAAAGTGTACGCCTCTGGCGAATTTGTGAAAATAAAAACTGCAAAAAAACGTAGCTCCTGTGACGTAATTCGCTCTCTCCAGAAATGTATACCGGGGTACGTAATCAGAATGAGCCTGGCTTGGTTTCATAGTTAAGTAGTTTACACTGAATCCAATACTCAAAACCTTTCAACAACATTAAGTAGAGTGTTTCTTGAGCTCTTTGAAAAGTAAAACAACATTTCCCTTTTGCAAAGTTCTGATTGCAAAGTTCTTGAGGTGCCTGATTTAGTGCCGCATAAAACCAAAGGGCCACTTGGACTCTTTGAGTTTGTCTGTGTTTTGCCAGACCTTCCAAGGCCACAAGAAACACTAAGTGCCACAGATCAGCTCTGAGCCCTTGTTAATGTAATCTCTAATAATATTCAGTCCTAATTGAATCTCATTTGAAAGCATCTGGACCCGAGCCCGCTGCATCTCTCCTTCAGGATTGATTAGCTGGCTCTCTCACTTCTGCAGGGCCATTACTCGGATATAAAAAAAAGAGGTTCAAACAGTAGTCATCTCCGCAGTCTGGATTATCTTGATAATGTATTTCACACTCTTAATTTCCTATCTCCACCGCCCTCCGTGAAGGTCACAGTCACAGAACCAGAAAAAGATTATTACCGAGAATGACTACACAGCAGTCGGATCATAGGCCGCAGTGCTTTGGAAGCGCTGCTGATAGTTACCGCTGCGATGGCAGAGTGTGCGTGAACAGGAAGGACAGCCAGTTCTTGGAGCAGAACGCTTACGGAAATATAGGAAATACCACTGGAGAGACTTGGAGGCAGCCACGGAGTCAAGCTGGATGCTTTTCAAAGCTCTTCCTCACATTTACAAAAGAAGTGATCTATAAATATAACCAAAACACAAGAGGCTCGGCCTTTAATAACACTGCGCGAATATGAATTTGTAGTCATCTATTCCTTGTACTCACGATTGTGTAACATAAAGGGTGATCGTGGGGTCACCAGACCACCCACACTACAAAAATGACGTTTGCTGTTTGTTAAAAATATTTATGTAATATGAGCTGAAACAACACAATTCTTGAGGTTTTTTGGGGAAAAGCTTAATTGTGTTATGTTCAATCCTTATATATGTCAAAACTAATAAGTTAACTTAATTCCTTCATGTTGTCCAAACACAAATCAATTGTGTGGAACCAAAGATTTTTTATAGTGCAGCTACAAATTTACAACAGTATGTTTGCTTTGACACTTTTCTGAAATTGCCCCTATACTCTTATTCATGAATCCCTACATTAATCTAGGAATATCCCATATGAAAATTAATTAAGGTTTTATTGTTAATATGACTGTATGTTTTTTTTTTGTCTATATGGTTTTGAGTCTATGGTTGTACTATAGTAAAATTGTAGGAATACTTTGATAACATTGCAGAAACCATGACGGAGACAAAGGAGAGCTTCCAGAATTTCTCCCAGTTCAGCGCTGGATTCAGCTAAAAACTCCTCAAAGTAGGAGCAGCTCCAAGGAGCTGTTGATTGTGAGCCATAATAACCTGTAATTACTTTTATTTATTAAAATTGATCTATTACATGCACAGTTTTCAGCGTTTAAACAAATAACGTGATTATTTACAAATGAAGCTTGAGCACACATTGCTTTGCATCTTATAAACACAACCAAGCCTTAAAAATATACTTGGACCACCCCTCTAAAACATTTATATCTTATTCGGAAGAAGGTGTAAAGCATATGTTTAAAATACTGTAGTTCACATGTGCCAGTTGGATTCAGGTAAAAATAAAAAATAAATAAAATAATAATAATAATAATAATAATATATATATATATATATATATATATATATATATATATATATATATATATATATATATATATATATATATATATATATATATATATATATATATATATATATATACAGTTGAAGTCAGATTTATTAGCCCCCCCTTGAATTTTTTTTCCTTTTTGAAATATTTCCCAAATGATGTTTAACAGAGCAAAGGAAATTGTCACAGTATGTCTTATAATATTTTTTCTTCTGGAGAAAGTCTTATTTGTTTTATTTTGGCTAGAATAAAAGCAGTTTTTAATTTTTTTAAAACCATATAGTCTACAGAACAAACCATCATTATACAATAACTTGCCTAATTAACCTAACCTGCCTAGTTAACCTAATTAACCTAGTTAAGCCTTTAAATGTCACTTTAAGCTGTATAGAAGTGTCTTGAAAAATATCTAGTAAAATATTATTTACTGTCATCATGACAAAGATAAAATGAATCAGTTATTAGAAATGAGTTATTAAAACTATTATGTTTAGAAATGTGTTGAAACAATCTTCTCTCCGTTAAACAGAAATTGGAGAAAAAAATAAACAGGGGGGCTAATAATTCTGACTTCAACTGTATATATATATATTGGTGATAAAGCACAACAATGCAGTGTAACAAGGTGTTAAATTTTATATTTACATATAACCAAAAAGACGAATTACCTTTGTAGAAAAGCAGTGCTTCATTTTAAAGTTACCATGGATTTACTTTAAATACCGTAGTAAAAGTATGGTTAATACTGAAGTTATTATGAAATTAAACAAAATTTTGTAGTTACTACCCAGCAGGCACAGGACATTAACATGACGTCAGATTGACGTTGTACCTCAATGTCGTTTGGACGTTGCATTTAGTTTGAAAATGAAAATCGGGTTGACATTAGAACTCAACGTCAGGCCGACATCAATGTCCAACGTCCAACCTAAAATCAACCAAATATCAATGTCTAATGATGTTACAGATTGACGTTGTGTGGACGTTACCACTATGACGTCTATCAGACGTTGGATTTTGGATGCCATACCTGACAAATAAATGTCAGTATTTGACGTCAATATGACGTTAGTTTAAGATGTTGGCTCGATGTTGGATTTTAGTCACTTTCCAACACAACCTAAAATCAACCAAATATCAACGTCTAATGATGTTACAGATTGATGTTGTGTGGACGTTACCACTATGACGTCTATCAGACGTTGGATTTTGGATGCCATACCTGACAAATAAATGTCAGTATTTGACGTCAATATGACGTTAGTTTAAGATGTTGGCTCGATGTTGGATTTTAGTCACTTTCCAACACAACCTAAAATCAACCAAATATCAACACCCAAAGATGTTACAGTTTGATGTTGTGTGGACGTTACTATTATGACATCTATTGGACGTTGGATTTTGGTTGGCATACCTGACGAATGAATGTCAGTCTCTGACGTCAATATGACGTTAGTTTAAGATATTGGATTTTAGTCACTTTCCAACACAACCTAATATCAACCAAATATTAACGTCATTATTGGACATCAAAATAACGTTGTCCTTAGACGCTGGCTAGACATTGAATTTTGGTCACCAGACGTCACGACCTAAATCTAACCTAATATTAACGTGTTATAAAGTGGTTTGTCTGCTGGGTATGAGTTTTCTCCAAATGCCGTAGTAAAACCATAGCTCCTTTTATAGTTATTATGGTTTTACCTCAAACGTCCTAGTACAATTATAGTTGATTTTGTGGTTAATTATGCTGGTTGATAAATCCCTTAGAAGGAGTAGTTTTTAAACTTCTTAGTCAGAGCCTATTATTTAAGTATTAAGCTGTCTGTTAGAAACTATTATTTTGTTTTCTGTCATGTTAAAACATTATTTAAGTTGTACCTTGTTAAGAAACTGGATGCCATCTCATAGTCAGATGTGAAAATGTATTCATGCTTGAGCTCTCACTGTGCATTATTTTCTAACTGTTGAGTGGGTTGTACACTCAATATTGCGGTGCATTGTGGGATTGATTGGGTGCACATAAGAATGTTCGGACACCTCTACAAATGGCTGCTCCCTCAACCTGCACTATTAAGGCTATAAGGCCCTTGATTTTAAGCTGCTCATGGAAGACGGTTGTCAACCATCTGTTCCTTTGTACAGTATAAAACTGCAAATTTCAATCTCCATTTTCGCTGCTGCTTTTTCCAAGCCATTCTTTCATGGGCTCAGCACCGTTTAATCAAACAGATGTCTTGGCCTTTAATGAATGCGGAAAGCTGCCACCGGAGTAAACTAGCATGTTGTGTTGTTTAGAAATGAAACATTCTGATAGTTCTGTCACCGCTAGTTCACGTCAGCCCATCCGAAAACACACAATTATGTGAGCTGAGCCGGAATGATTTTTCGAGGGGGTATAGTCACGTCTGTGCCAGCTCCGCTCACCGAATGACTCTTCCTCTCAGATGCACTTCTTCTTAAAGGGATTTGACAAGTCTGACAATCCCAAAATGCCAGGCTGTATACACAACAAATCTTAAACAGAGCTGTAATTATCTCTAACTGTCAAAATAGCTCTGCTCAGAACAAGAGTAATCATTGAATGGAGGAAAAAGAGAAAAATAACAGAACTTTTTCAACTTTGTTTCTCAAAGAGGTTAAAAGAGAGAATTTAGATTAGATTTCTTTTCAGACAAGCTTTTGAGTTTCAATAGTGAACATACTTTCACTATTGCCTTTTCTCGGTCTGTTTCATTTTGGTATATAGTGAAAAATTGTCATGGAAACCAGGCGAAATGCAATGTATGTGCATATTATGAAAATCATGTAAAATCGTCATGTAAAACCAGTCGTAGCTTAGCAACCGTAGCTATGCGCAGGAGGTCTGTCAAGCTTTCGAGCGAGGGAAACAAGCCTAAGCGTTGTGCATACGGATTGTACAATTTTTATACCCGGTATCCTAAAAGTTTGGACCGATGGTGGAATTTTTTTCCCTTTCCAAAACCTAAAGCCCAAGGGGAGAAATGCCAACGTGGATCAAGCTCTGTGAGGGGCGCTAAAAGAGCGGGTTTAAGTTGGTTTTGTTTTCGATATTCCTGACACATTCAGTGACAGACGGCAACAACTCAAAAACCTTTTACCCTAAAAGATCAAATCTGTGTTTCCTAGAAAAATACAAAGCAGGTTATGTTTCACAGCTGTCTTTTTCTTTTTCTAATTGTTCCAACTTACAATTTTACATCAGTTAAAGTATTTCTATACTATTTAAAGAGCCTCATCATGGGTTTTTGAAAATGACCTTCCATGCAGTGTGTAACGGCTCTAATTGAAGTGAAATATCCAGCTAAGGCTTAAATCTGAAAGTGTTTAAAACTATTGATTCATCTATAAAAGAGTCGACTTAGAGTGGTTTAAATCAGGGGTTTTCAACCTTTTTCACTTCTTTCTCCGATCAATTTTTGAAGGTCCACCAGTCCGACATTTTCTTTAAAATGTTTGTATGAAATGCTCATTTAAACCTTTTTTATTAACAAATATAATATTAATATTAATATTATATTATATTATTATAACAAATATACATTTGTTGTGCCTTCCATTATTTTCTATTATCAGAATTTTATATAAAAAATATTTTATTTAAATTTAATTATATATAAAACTAAAACTAAAACTATATATATATATATATATATATATATATATATATATATATATATATATATATATATATATATACACACAATATTTTTTTTTAAACATACACAATGAGAAACACAGGTCAACGGGGATATTGCAAAAGACCAGCTTCTGCTTTAAACTGGACTGACTGAATATTACGGACTGAACAATATTATTGGGAGATCGCTGAAAGGAACAGTGAACAGCTCTGTGAATGAGCTCTGAAGCTCATATGGAAGTTTATTCTATGGCAAAAACACCATTGAGCCTCACTAGATCCTCCTGTATAGATCTAGTGTAGATCCCTTATAAAACACTCACAGGACATATATATATATATATATATATATATATATATATATATATATATATATATATATATATATATATATATATATATATATATGCAGATATATTAAATAGTTTACACAAAAATACACAGAGACTTTCACTTTTACTTCACGCATAGTTTGTGAATGAACAGACTTACGTGTACTAGCTGCAGACACGATCGTGATCATCAGAGGACAGGAGAAAGTGCATTAATTTGATCATTTTAATATGGTTTAATTAATTAATCTCGTGGCCCACCTGAAGGATCGCTGAGGCTCACTGGTTGAGAATCCCTGGTTTAAATGAATCATCAGGGTAACAATTCTTTAGCCGTGTCGGAGTGACGTCAATATGGAATTTAAGCCCCGCCCATTTATTGCATACGCAGACCCGGGAAAACTAAAACCCCCACCCACAAACACTGTAGCAAAAAAAAAAAAAAAAAAGAAGAAGACAAATACTGTAGCAGATCCCGGGTTGAATCATGTCACAAAGATGTTGTACTCTGAAGTGTGAGGGAAAGTTAGTGTTATTTTCCTTACTCAACGATGAGGCTGTGAAGACTCAGTGGTTGATGTTTATTTTTGCAAAAATACCTCAGCATTACAGCCCCGGCCTTGTGCTGTGTTCCCCTCATTTTTCTGACGAGTGCTTCAGCAATTTACACGCTTACAACAAGGCATTCGTCGGCCATTTTTTAAGGGTAGGATCAGAAAAGACTATTGATGTATGGGACTTGACAGGAACTTTACAGTACACAGTTCATGAATCAGTTCCTTCCTCCATTTCACAAGTGTATGTAACTTAAGTGCGATTAAAATGGTTGCCTCCTTGTTTTCTCTAGCTTGCAAAATGTGTATTTAATTGTGTTTTGTTACTTGTAACTGCTCCACTTGGCTTGTACTGTATCTGGTTAACTATTTATATTCTCATATCGCGTCTAAAACCATGTTGAAAACACGGTGCGTGTCGCTTTCTTTACAGATTTAAACATGTTTGTGAGCTCACGATCCACTACCATTTGTCGTTGCTATGGCCACCATCAGCTGTTCCTACACACGTGCATCGGTCAAGTTTCAAAATAGTTCAGCGTTTGCCACTGTGTGGATTAATACTGAATGTATTCATGGTTAAGAATAGAGGAATATGCTGGTGTTTAACTGCATAGATTTAATGCACTCCTGCATTGGGATCACACATACACTCTGCACTCTGGCTACTTCAACAATGTTGATAAGCCGTGGTGGACGTTTCTCTCTGTCTCACGCTGAACGCAGTCGACCAATCGCAACAGACTGGGTCATCGGACCAATCAGCACAGATTAGCCTCACGCAAAGGAGAGGTTTGGGAACAAATGAATCGCTGAACGAATCATATGGGAGTCGATGGGATAATTAGGTAAAAATAAATGCATATTTTAAGACAATTAAAGTGTTTTTTGACCTTGTTGAAGACCCCCAAAACCAAAATATAACCTTTTAAAATGCCTAATAGGGGCTCTTTAAAAAAGTAAAACTATAAACAAGTATGTTGTATTTTATTTATAGTATATTTCATAGATTATTTAATGGATTTCCAAATGACCTCAGTTCAGGTTTGACCAGTCAAGTTTATATACTGGCTTGTGTTGTTTTTTCATGTAACTCTGCTATGAGTGTGAA
This sequence comes from Danio kyathit, assembly GCA_903798195.1. NCBI lineage: Eukaryota > Metazoa > Chordata > Actinopteri > Cypriniformes > Danionidae > Danio > Danio kyathit. The sequence continues at coordinate 47,396,956 of LR812539.1, forward strand.
ATTGCATTTATATAACAGTTATACACATAAACAAGTATATGAAAGATAAAATCAAACACAGAGTGTTCTTTCTTTTACCATGCATTCACATCTGCTGCTGACGTCTGAAAAGCAGAAGCCATTGCTAATTCAAAAATGTCACTTTAGAAGTCATCTCTGAATTATTCCCTTTCATCATATAGAGTATTGAAATTTCTCAGTGATGACAAAACTAAGGATCTTACTCACAGATCTAAAATTATAAGGCATAAAACAACATCAATCTACAGAGTTCTCCAGTACTTCTCTGCTGCATCTGGGTATTTATTAACATCCAGCCCATAAATGCCAAAGCAAAGCAAACACTACTAGATTACTATAGCATACATATAGCAATGAAAAATACAAAAGAGAAAGATTGACCTAGGAATAATTTGTTTAGCTTTTGCTCCCTTTAAATCCGCCTTTTCACTGCACACGACAAGCGACAGACTGGAAGTCATTCATTTCAAATGGAGAGTAGTCTGGGAGCTGTGTGGAGTTCCGATCATCTCCGTATGCGGAAAATTCGGATCCGATTTGAGCTGCGGATCCGTTAAAATATTTGAACTCCTGCGACTAAACTGTATGCGACTGGCCAACTGGATGTGATGTATTCCAGTGTTGTCCAAGCAGATCCATGCATGCGAAATGAGAAATAGTAGTTTTTTCTTTTTTTTTTTAATCAGAAAAAAAGTGTATATTAAAAAAAAAACATTTCTATTCATAAATGAGTAATAAAAATATTATTATTTTTATGTTATCTCCATATTTCCCCAAAATGTTTAGCCGTCTATGAGTTTCTAGTATTCAATCATTCATTCAACAATGGAGAACGCACAGAGAATAAATTCTCTTGCTTTTGCACTCCTTTATTTCGAACACCGTGAGAAACAGCTTCTCTCCCATGGTGCACGACAAAACTGAAAATTCTATGAAACTGCCACAAGGGGGCATATTCCGACAGTCGTGTCCAAATGTCGTGTGCAGTGGAAAGGTGGCTTAAGACTGAAGTATTGATCATTATATGGTCTTTGTTGCCATCTTGTGGTGGAACAATGAAACGTCAACCACCAATCACTACTGCTCCATTGCCGTGGTTTGTAATGCAAATAATTTCTGTTAAATATTACTGCAACTAATATGTATTGTCATTTATTGAACAATAACATTTAACAAACAGCAATATAAATATGCTAATTAAATCAGTCAAAAGAATACCAGTCAAGTTTTCATTCAGTAAACAATATATACATATATATATATATATATATATATATATATATATATATATATATATATATATATATATATATATATATATATATATATCTGTCAAACTTAACATTGCTGCCAAATCTATTTGCTCTGGAGTAAATAACAGATGTCTGTCACCAAATATTGCCTTTAGATATAGCCTAAGTGAATTACATTTCACAGTAGAGTACTATAGAGACATCCATCATACTCCTGAATCAGTGTCCATCAGTGGAGTTCTCTCAGAGGAGAATAAAACACATTTTCAAATAGGCACTATCCTTATTAACAAACTGCATATTTGCAGTGTAAACAACTACATTCTCACCTAAAAATGTCTCAAAAGCATATTATGTGGTCCAAGAGCTGCAGCATTTGTCAAACTGTAGGAAGTTTAATCCTTCGCTTGGTACTCGCTGCAGGCGGAGTGATACCCAAGGGTGAAGAGGCTGGGCGAGTTCTGCCAGCAGAACATCACATGCATTTTTTATTAATGTTTATGCAAAATGGAAAAAGAGACAGTTCTAACAGTAGTGTTTAATGCTTTATTACGTTGGTATTTTGGTTAGTTACCATAGTGGAATAACCCAATTTTTCTATGTTAGCAATAACAATGTGCTCGGGTTGAGATCCTGCTAACAGAAGGTGGTTTCATTTTCCAAAAACACAGCCAATGGTTAAACAAGATATCTGTGCCATCTTTAAAGTATGAAAAACTAACAAACATATGTGTAAAGAAAGGTCATATTTAATTTACTGTTATGATATTATGACACTTTATCTCTTCTTTGTGTAGGATGAACTAAAGTAAACCGACACTAAATACACTCACTTACATGACCAAATAATTTGATTCAGTCATTTTGAACCACTGACCAGATATAGAATAATGTACAAGCAGAATTACTTTTCAGTCTATATGCAACACTGTTGGATAGATAGATAGATAGATAGATAGATAGATAGATAGATAGATAGATAGATAGATAGATAGATAGATAGATAGATAGATAGATAGATAGATAGATAGATAGATAGATAGATAGATAGATAGATAGATAGATGTTAATTACATTTCCTGTAGTTTGTGATTCATGGGTGTTTTCAGTTTATTTACACTTCCAATTATTGGACCATGATCTTTGCTCTGACAACTTTTGAAGCTTTAGTAGTTTAAAAAAAATACACCATCTAGATTAATTATGTAAATTATTATCTGTGGTGGTCATGTGAAATAAACGAATTACTTCTGTATATATATATATATATATATATATATATATATATATATATATATATATATATATATATATATATATATATATATATATATATATATATATTATAGGTGGGCATAGATAAATTTTTTTAATCTAGATTAATCTAGATTAATTTCGAAATTAATCTAGATTAATCTAGATTAAAATGGCTCATTTGAATTCTGCCGAAGGTATTCAGAATATGTGTGTTACCCAAATAATAAGTCTTTGAGAACGGGTTTCTCAAGCCGGGTGTCGCATTAGACCAGGGGCTCATCTCCAAAATGTTTCCAAAATGCATCACAAACTGCTTGAGAAACTATTCTACTATGATAATTGGTGATGAAAATAAATCATGTTCAATAAGATGTACTTGTGTTTACTAACTGTTTATTCAGTTAAACATGAATTTTGAACTGTAGGCATACATAAGCTCCAAACAGCGAATTCTGATGAGCTTAATCTGACTAAAGTCATCACTGACTGAACTAAACAGAAATGGATTTAAGACGTGGAGTATGCAGATATTAGTGGCATTATTGAAGTAAACACCGCGGTCTTTAGGACCTTTCGCCATATTTTCCGACAAAGTCCACACGCGGCTGTCAGTAAAGGACTGCGCACACACACATACACAAACACACACACATAGCGAAATGCGGAAGTTTTTTTTTCTTACCATTTGGCATGCGTCATTAAATTCCATAACTCTCTCACCTGTCCTTACTCCGTATTTGCGTCTAATACCCCAGTTTGTCACGAAGGAATAAATGAAAAGTGAAACTGCCAAACTGGAGTTTGAGTCAGGCATCCTGTTGATTTGATTCAAAAGAGCAGACGACGGCTCACCGGTCAGGTATACATCCGCGGTAATATATCATAGCTTGCGTAAAATAGACCCAGCTCCCAACCCAACTTTGAGAATAGATTAACGGCGATATTTTTTTTATCGCGCGATAAGAGTCTCGCGTTAACGCAGCACGTTAACGCCGTTAACGGCCCAGCACAAATATATATATATATATATATATATATATATATATATATATATATATATATATATATATATATATAAATATAAATAAATATATATATATATATATATATATATATATATATATATATATATATATATATATATATATATATATATATAAATATAAATAAATATTTCCATTTTGAGAAATGTTGGTTATTTGACATTATTATGTAAGACATCAACAGTCAAGTTCCTTCCCAATTTTTGTACATTTAACTATTACTTGAGCTCAGTGAAGGCCAGGAACACAATATTCTTCAAATCCAGGATATTTTTATTCAATTTTATGTCCATAAATAAGTTAAAATGCAACACATTTATTTTAACATTGTCAAACATCTTAAATTGGTTAAAAAAACAATACATTATAAATAAATGGAATAGTATATACAAAGATTGATTAATAATAATAAGATTCTGAGTTAGTTTTGGCCAGAACGTACACAACATAACAACTTTTTTTTTTTTTTTTTTTTTTGCAAAAAGCTATATATCCACCTTAGGCTATATTCTACTGTAATACCATTAAGAAAAGCTAGTGAATCAATGTTTTGTTTGATAAGTAAGATTAAGTTAGTTAGATAGACGACTTGTAGCTTGTTACAGAAAGAGTGGAGGCTCCTTCCACATCGTTGCTGAAAACCAAACCTGTAAGAACAGAGCGGGCGGATCCGCGGTGTCACAGTTCTTGTCTCTGTTGCACCGAGTCCGCGACACAAGCTCGCCTCAAAGAATGGTCAAAGCGAAAGCAACCGGTGCTGGAGCTCTTGAAAGCAGTAAGACTGTCGGGTGCATGAGTATAACTTTTTGTCTAGTCTATTTGAAAAAGATCTGATCACACCAGTTGCGTTTCCAGGCACAGCATCGTGCACGGAACGGGAGCGCGTACGTGTTTTAAACAGTCGCGCGCATCACATCAGCTTTTGGCATGAGTGATCATCCTCTCATTCGGTATTCACCTGCTCGCGCTAACACAGTTATTTTTGTCAGTCGTGCTGCTTCTCGATTCTAAGATCGCATTTGCCATCCTTATTGTCGAACCCTGCTTTTAAGAAAACTACATCGAAATCCATGACGTTAGCTTGACTCTGAAGCTTTGATTCTCTGACAAACAGACAGCAGCTGATCAGTGACATAGCCTACGTGACTGACAGCTCGCCTACAGTATAAACAATTAAATCGTAAACGTTTTTTAGTTAGCCCATTGAATCCTCTTTTTAAAAATCTTTTTTTGTTTTGATATTATCGTTAAATCAATGAGCAAACTCTGAGCACTTCACCGGCGGTGACTCTCTTCCCAGGGGATGATGAGCTCGCGCAGCATCCTGAACGTTCTATAACCGTTATATCGCACTTTGTAAAGAAACTGGTCTGGTGGATATCGCGTTTTGTGAAAAAATACATTTTGTAGTAGCCCTAAAATGTACATTCTTCAATGTTATTAATGGCAGCAATTCACACATAGATTAAAGTACATCTGAACAGTGATTTCCAAAAATAAAATCCAAATGTCAAAAAATGGCGTTTATTGCGTTTTGCAACCAAACTCTTCTTTGACAAATAATGCTGCTGTTGGACAACATAATGTACTTTTGAGGCTTTTTCAGGTGAGAATGTAGTTGTTTAGGTTGCAACTATGTCGTTTATTTATAAGGATAGTGTCTATTTTAAAAATATTTATAATTTCGGAGCATCGGATTCAGTGCATCGGCTGCCATCAGCCTGTCTGAGCAGACCAAAGAAAGTGATGCTTGAAGTTCCGCCACAAGATGGCGACATATAAGTCCTTTTGTCAGCGTAAGTTTCAAACTACAGCTTGACAAATCATTATAAATCAGGTAAGTGACATTCTAAATCGATCTCTCTCTTTTGTATTTTGTAGTGCTGTATTTATACCACAGAAACTGGTAGTGTTTGCTTTGCTTTGACTTTTTCGGGGTTAATTATTGTGATATCCTGATTGCTACAGAGAAATACTGGGAAATCTCTGTAGACTGATGGCACTTCATGCTGTTCAGCCTTATAATCTTAAAATATGAGCCAAAAAATCACCTGTTTTGTCATCACTTTAGACATTACGCCAGACAATCATTCAAATACTAGCTCTAAAGGGATGTGTGTGAAGCTGTTCTGACATTAGCTGCAGATGTGAATGAGTGGCAGAAGAAAGTAGTTCCTCATACAAAAGGATTTTGAGACTCTGTGTTTGATTTTCTTTTTTATATACACTATTATGCCGTCAAACTGTTGGAGGCAGCTCGTCCTGTGGCTTCGAGACCGCTAAAAATGTCAATAAAAGTCATTTTGTTCAAGTTACATTATCAAAGTAGATCCCATATTGTTTTCAGAAATGCGGTCTAAATAAAAAGAAAACAGCTGCGAAACAGCCATATCACCCTGTAGCCCAAGACCGGTTACTCACTAAAGCTAAGCAGGGCTGAGCCTGGTCAGTACCTGAATGGGAGACCACATGGGAAAACTAGGTTGCTGTTGGAAGTGGTGTTAGAGAGGCCAGCAGGGGGTGCTCAACCTGTGGTCTGTGTGAGTCTTAATGCCCCAGTAAAAGTGAAGGGGACACTGCACTGTCAGTGGGCACCATCTTTCGGATGAGACGTTAAACCGAGGTCCTGACTCTCTGTGGTCATTAAAAATCCCAGGGCACTTCTCGTAAAGAGTAGGGGGGGGTAACCCCGGTGTCCTGGCCAAAGTCTTTCAATCGGCACTTACCCATCATGGCCTCCTAATCATCCCCATCCACCGAATTGGCTCTATCACTGTCTCTTCACTCCACCAATATCTGGTGTGTGGTGAGCGCACTGGCGCCGTTGTCCTGTGGCTGCCGTCGTATCATCCAAGTGGATGTTACACTCTGGTGGTGGTGTGGAGAGACTCCCCTAATGATTGTGAAGCACTTTGGCTGTATGGCCATACACAATAAATGCACTATATGACACATTACATTACAAAATAAATAAATTGCTATTTTTTTTTTATTATGGCTTAGATTAATGATGTGATACATTTTTTTGGTATTAAAATTATAATTTTTTTTATTAAATTTTGTGTTATTGTGGCTATGCTGTTGCTCTGAAACATCAATTCTCCATTTGATGCCGGCTCAAAGTTTGGGTTTGGAAAGGACAGCACAATCAGGTATCACTTGAAAGTGGTCACACACATATAACAGTGGTTTCTGTTTAGACACATGCAGGCTTTAACAAGTTATCTGGTTGTTCTTGTTGTTGCAGCCCGTGGAGTGGAAAACGCTTGACCGTGTTAGCATGAAGGTCACCGTGTTCTGTTCCTGAGTTATAGAGTATTCCTATCAGGAAATCCCCATGCCAGTTCTGTTGCTGGTATAGGGGACAAAAATAGTCCTATTTAGTCCATCACGGGAAATGATTGTGCATAGGAACAACAAGGTCCTGTGAATCATAATTGATGTAGTGTTGTGGCATATAAATCATCAAGCTGATGTTCTCCCTGTGGTTTTATAATATGCTTAAATGAAGATGTAGGACTTTCCGTGTAGGAGTTAACAAGTCTACTTTTGGTCCCGAAGTGATACTGAATGCTTTTACGTTCACTGCATCCAAAAATGCTTTGCAACACCCACAACATGTCATGCAATGTATTTTACTGCATCATATGCTGTGTCCAAGAAAACAAGCTGGATTTAGCCTTTCCGTCATTTTTATCAAGTATCGCAAAAGAAACAAGTGCTAGAAACTAGGGCTGGGCGATTAATCAAAAAGTAATCGAAATTGACATTCACAACCTATAATCAATAACATTTTTCCAGGTCAGTTTTTTTTAACTACTTTCCCTACCACATGTGGAGTCACATGACCCCGCTCTGTTAAGGCTGATTTAAGCCTCATTCACACTACAAGTGACTCGCAGTGGCAAAGCGACAAGCGACTGTTCATTTCAACAGAGAGTGAGCGATCTCCGGAGACCTCCGTCTACGCGAGCAACAACGATCGTTGGCGCCCAGGTGGGTGTGTCAAGTGACACAACAAAGTTGAGAATCCTTAAATTTTATGCAAATGAAGAATGACTTTCTTGAGCGACAGCCAATTGGAACACCAGTACAGCTCACGTAATCCTCTCTCAGCTTGCTCAGATGCCGGTTGTATTCGTGCTGTATATACCTACACACCCCTGCGTTTGAAGCAGGTCGCCACCCGGAGCAACAGACAGCTATAGACCATTTCAATTTGCCCATGTCACTGGCCCATGAACACTTCCTGCTTGTTACCAAACTATTTCAGAAATGTAACAAGAGGCAATTTAATCATATCTTAATGCTAAAATGGCTGCCATACAATATTTATCAATGTGTGGAGCTTTTTGGATTGTTGGAAGCTATGTAAATTCAAAATGTAATACAGGAAATACATTAGGACCATTGTTATTGTTTGCATCCCTTGAAATGGTCTATAAAGTCACTGCTAGTTTGAATGAGGCATTATACTTCTGCATCGAACACACGGGTGTGGTCCGGCGCAGCCTTCATGCGGTCGCACCCCTGCGCACCTCTTAAAAAAATGTAACTACACGTTGCACGTGTGCACTACATTGACAGTGATGGGAAGCTGCGTCAGCGATGCCTTGAGGTGGCATATTTTCTATTACATTATTTCTTTACAGAAGATTCAAGAACATTGAAAATAATTAATTTTGTTTCCAAAAGTGCATTTTATTTAATTTACATTTTTTTAAAAGAAAAATTGACTGTTGATATTAGGCAATGTGTGTTTTAATTTCAGTTGTTCAACGTTGATGTTCAGTCAATAAATAATCATGGATAGTAGATAGTGTGTGTGTTTCATTCATTTTCAGCCTAGTCCTTCATTAATCTGGGGTCACCACAGCGGAATGAACCGCTAACTTATCCAGCATATGTTTTATGCAGCGGATGCCCTTCCAGCTGCAACCCATCACTGGGAGACATCCATACACACTCATGCACACATACACTACGGACAATTTTAGCTTACCCAATTCACCTACACCACATGTCTTTGGACTTGTGGGGGAAACTGGAGCACCTGGAGAAAACCCATGCGAACGCCGGGAGAACATACAAACTCCACACAGAAATGCCAACTGACCCTGTCGCGGCTCGAACCAGCGACTTTCTTGCTGTGAGGTGACAGCGCTACCCACTGCGCCACTGCATCGCCCAAGTGTGTGCGTTTCCTTCAATTATTTTAAAATCAAGTAATGCACCCTTCATTCAAAATCCACTCACAAAACCTGGCAGTGAACTATGAGGGAACAAAAATAAAATAAATTAATAAAATAATCGTTCATTAATCATAATTGAGTTAAAATGTTCAATTAATCGTTTTACTTTAAATCGAATTTAATTTAAACTACCTGTGACTGACTGGCATGATTCGTGCAGTGACCACCTCTGTTCATGACAGCAGAAGCACTGATTGTTTGACTGTTCGTTTGATTACCGTCCAAGCACGCGTGTGGAGTGGCTGCGAGAAATGAGAGGCATGTACTGTACAGTACTGTACGCTGAGAAACACCGAGATAAGTCACAGATTCACAGACTCCGTAACTAGAGGTTGCCACAACCCTCAATCTGACGACTCAGTGCGCTTTAATTTTCTTTTTTATTTATAATAATAAGTTTTGAATTAAGTTTTGGAGAGACATATAACGTTATCCTGTTATATATAATGTATATATATTATATCTTAAAGTTTATCTTTCTTAATTATAAAATACATACATGATAAAAACAATTGGTAAAAATGTAAATCTGCATATTTTAAAAGCCAGCAGCTAGCTTTCTGCAACTCTCAAATGGTCGCCCATTTGGGCTGTGCCCGGTCAGTACCTGGATGGGAGACCACTTGGGAAAGCTTGGTTGATGCCGGAAGTGGTGTTAGTAAGACCAGCAGGGGGTGCTCAACCTGTGGTCTGTGTGGGTCCTAATGCCCCAGTATAGTGAAGGGGACTCTATACTGCTCAGTGAGTGCCGTCTTTCAGATGAGACGTTAAACCGAGGTCCTGACTCTCTGTGGTCATTAAACATCCCAGGATGTCTTTCGAAAAAGAGTAGGGCCTCTGTCCATCATGGCCTCCTAACCATCTCCATATTATAATTGGCTTCAATCAGCTGGGGTGTGGCACAATATGGCTGCCTTTGCATCATCCAGCTGGATGCTGCACACCTGTGTTGGATGAGGAGATTCCAATATGTAAAGTGCTTTGAGTGTCTAAAAAAGTGCTATATAAATGTAGGGAATTATTATTAAAGCAAGGTCATGATGTATTCTCTACAGAGGAGTTTGTTGTTCGATGCGCCACCTGGTGGATGTTCTGTAAAGCACAACACATTTATTTCAATTCCAAGGAGAGGAAATTTGGCCAGGATGCTGCGGCTGACCGCAGAACGAAATGAGGCAATCCACGGTAAAAAACGGCCATTTTTAATGACCCCATCTGTAGGTCAAATCCCCCAGCTCTAATAGAAACAACACATTTTGAATAAAAATCCCTTAATTAGCAAAAAAAAAAAGTTTTTATGCTCGCTTGAGGTGGTACCACTACTATGGTAAACTAATGAGCGATGTAAACTCAAAACATCAGATGGAAAAGCAAACATCACACCTGTGTGACTAATTAGCTGTCTCCATTATGCTTGCTTTGTTTACTGTTGGTTGCTAGGCTACCAATACTACATTTGGCGACTCTAACAACTTCATGAAAATGCTCCTAATTCGCAGTTGGGATTATTTAGTTTTTTTGTGCTAACTTTGAAAGATTCTCTTCACGTTTGGATGGAAACCTGGCTACAGACTGCAAGACATTCAAATTACACATTCTGAGGACTTTTCCCAAATTGGCCCTGAGACAGCACTTTACACATTCAGCTTAATGTCTAATTCTATGTTAAAGGGGAAAGGCAGAATCGCAGCAATTGAGAGGTTGTTGCATTCAAACGCTTCACAAACAGTGAAGAACACAGAGAAAGGAAGAGTGAGTGAGTGTGTGTTTGTTTCTCCTCTTGAGTCGTAATGCCAGCTGCCTGACTCTCAGGGGGTCTGGAGCCAGTGTGCACAGTTTGAGCTCAGTGTATGCAAACTGTTGAGATTCAGCTTTGCATAATTTTCTGCTGGCTTCAGTCGGCAGTGCCAAAAACTTTAAACACTCATTCACCTGCATGTATATACAGTACATGCACCGATTCTTCATCTTTTTTTTTTACAGCAATAACCTCAATATAAGATAAATGGTTAAATTTAGAAAACAACCAACAATTTTCTTAATTTCAAGGTCACTGCTAGTCTTATTTAAAGTTATGCTAACATTGTAAAAAAAAGAAGAAGCTATTTTTAAGCACATTTCACGAGATACTTACAGTGCATCCGGAAAGTTTTTACTTTTTCCACATTTTTTTTGTTACAGCCTTATTTCAAAATGGATTAAATTCATTTATTTCCTCAACATTCTACACACAATACCCCATAATGACAATGTGAAAAAAGATTTTTTGAAATTGTTGCAAATTTATTAAAAATAAAAAAGCTGAAAAATTACATGTACATCAGTATTCACAGCCTTTGCCGTGAAGCTTTAAATTGAGCTCAGATACATTCTGTTTTCACTGATCATTCTTGAGATGTTTCAGCAGCTTAATTGGAGTTCACCTGTGGAAAACTGAGTTGATTGGACATGATTTGAAACGGCATACACCTGTCTATATAAGGTCCCAGTGCATGTCAAAGCACAAAGCACAAAGGAATTGTCTATAGACCTCCGAGACAGGATTGTCTCATGGCACAAGGCTGGGGAAGGTTACAGAAAAATTTCTGCTGCTCTGAAAGTTCCAATAAGCACAGTGGCCTCCATCATCTGTAAGTGGAAGATGTTTGGAACCACCAGGACTCTTGCTAGAGCTGGCCGATCATCTAAGCTGAGTGATCTGGGGAGAAGGGCCTTAGTCAGGGAGGTGATCAATAACCAGTTCCAGCGTTCTTCTGTGGAGAGAGGAGAACCTTAGAGAAGGACAACCGTCTGTGCAGCAATCCACCAATCAGGCCTGTATGGTAGAGTGGCCAGACGGAAGACACTCCCCGCCTGGAATTTGTCAAAAGGCATCTGAAGGACTCTCAGACCATAATAAACAAAATTCTCTGGTCTGATGAGACTAAAATTGAATTCTTTGGAGAGAATGTCAGGTGTTACGTTTATAGAAAAGCAGGCACCGCTCATCACCAGGCTAATACTATCCCTACAGTGAAGCATGGTGGTAGCAGCATCATGCTGTGGGAGTGTTTTTCAGCAGCAGGAACTGGAAGACTAGTCAGGATAGAGGGAAAGATGAATGCAGCAATGTACAGAGACATCCTGAATGAAAACCTGCTTTAGAGTGCTCTTGACCTCAGGCTGGGGCGACGGTTCATCTTCCAGCAATGATCCAAAACACACAACCAAAAGATCAATAGAGTGGCTTCACAACAACTCAGTGAATGTCCTTAAGTGGCCCAGTCAGAGCTCAGACCTAAATCCTATTGTACATCTCTGCAGAGATCTGAAAATGGCTGTACACTGTCGCTTCCCATCCAACCTGATAGAGCTTGAGAGGTACTGCAAAGAGGAACGGGCAAAAATTCCCAAAGACAGGTGTGCCAAGCTTGTGGCATAATATTTAAAAAGAATATTCATCAACAAAATATTGAGCAAAGGCTGTGAATATTTATGTACATGTGATTTTTCAGGATTAAATGTTTAATAAATTTGCAACAATTTCAATAATTTTTTTTTCACATTGTCATTATGGGGTATTGGGTGTAGAATTTTGAGGAAATAAATTAATTTAATCCATTTTGGAATAAGGCTGTAACATAAAATAATATGGAAAAAGTGAAGCGCTATGAATACTTTCTGGATGCACTGTATATTCTGAAACACAGTACTAAAACTTTGGGTGTACTCACACTAGGTTATCTAAACCGTGCCCAGGCATGTTTGAACCCCATTTCCCGATTCGTTTGACAAGTGTGAGTGCTCCGTGTGCAAGAACACAGTTTGGTTGGGCTTTGGCGTGGCACGCTTGTAGTGTGAGTGCAAAGGCTGAAGATGCAACGTCATTATTAAGGGACTGTTTCATATGGATTTATTAATCATTCTTACTTTTCAATGGACACAAACTGTCTTAGTTTATTAAAGACAATTGCAGTTGCACCTTAGCATGGTTTAAGACAAGGTTCGTTCTGCTGTGGCGACCCCTGATTAATAAAGGGACTAAGCTGAAAAGAAAATGAATGAATGAATGGATAAAGAAAAAGGTCTATGGCCCAGTTTCACAAACAGGGTTTAGCTTAAGCCAGGACTAGACCTTAGTTAAATTAGGCTATTTAAGCCACATTTATTAAAACAGCCTTAGAAAAATACATTACTGGTGTGCACCTGTAAACAAAAAATTACACTTACATATTTTAAGACATCTCACTGCAAGTTATTTTCAGTTGAGACAGCTCAAACATGCAATTTAATCCAAGACTAGCCTTAAACCTTGTTTGTGAATAACCAAAAAACTGCTAGATACAATATTGCCATTCCATGTAGTCTAGACTAGCCTAGATATTCTGTTTCAATTGGAAGCACATCAGCATACTGAAATAAAAGTCTCAGCAACTTTGGGTGGACATTGACTTTGATAAGGTAAAGTGTTAAACACTTGTAATCCTATTTAATAATAGTCTAATAGTAATCTAATCCGATCAATGTTTTATGCTAAGCTAAAATTGTTCCAGCTAGACCTAGATTTTGACTGGATGGATTAAAAAATAGTAAAATGCTGACTTTAGGACTAGTCTGGGGGTAAATGAATAAAGGATAATAAGAGGAAACACCAATAAAGATGTTAGTAGGTTTATTGTAGCACACTAATTACCAGTATCCTATTTTGTGATTCACAAGTGTTTTCTGTTTATTTACGGTTGTGAATTGCACAGTGTTGGAGAGTACTGAAAAGTACTCAAGTAAAAGTACCATTACTTGCCTAAAAATGTAGTGTAAGTAGAGTAAAAGCATCTGTTGTAAGTTTGACTCCAAAGTATGAGTAAAAAGTAGCCCTTTATAATGTACTCAAGAGTAGTGAGTAGTGAGTATTTCGCTGTGAAAAGCTAATCCATTTACATGTAATTTGTGCATGTGTGTGTAAACGTAACATTCTGTAGTGCATCTTGTTATTGCTCAGCAGGCACACAACATCATAAGACATTTACATTAGGTTAGATTTAGGTTATGTCAGGTGACCAAAATTTAATGTCTAGCCAGCGTCTAAGGACAATGTTATTTTGATGTCCAATAACAACGTCAAATGACGTTGATATTTGGTTGACTTTAGGTTATGTCAGAAAGTGACCAAAATCCAACGTCGAGCCAACATCTTAAACCAACATCATATTGATGTCATATAATGACATTTATTCATCAGGTATGACAGCCAAAATCCAACGTCTGATAGACGTCATAGTGGTAACGTCCACAGAACATCAAGCTGCAACATCATTAGACGTTGATATTTGGCTGGTTTTAGGTTGAACGTTGGACATTGATGTTGGCCTGACGTCGAGTTCTAACGTCATCATGATATTCATTTCCAAACAAAATGCATCTTCCCCACGACATTGGGGTACAACATTAATCTGACATCATGTTGACATCTTGTTGCCTGCTGGGTGTTTAAGGCCATTTCGGTCATCATACAGTAAACATCTGTCATTTTCTCATCAGTGACATGCATCTAAACAGTCTCTGGGTCATTGCGTGTAAAGATTTTGGACATCTTCTTGTACATTTTTAATGCTTCCAAACAGTTTGCTGCAAATATAAAGCCCATGTCTTAGGTAGTTCGTTATGATGGGATTTACCTTCTATGTGCGATTGGATTGGAATCACAGGACTGATTTTTCTAATCTCAATAGACAAGAAAAAATAAAGTAGTGACTGCAGGTTGAAAGAAAGTAGTGGAGTAAAAGTACCAATACTGCACTAAAAATGTACACATTTTTAAAACTACTTAGTAAATTACAATTTCTGATAAAACCTACTCGATTACAGTAATTTGAGTATTTGTAATTAGCTACTTTACAACACTGGAATTGCATTATGGGATGTTGATCTCTGCAGTTTAACAAAGTAACTTTTATTGACATTTTAGTTTTTTGGAATAATAAAGAATTAATATATAGAGAAATATAGAAAAACAATGTGTAGGCAGATTATTACAAGGTTTTTGTACCGTACAACACCCAACCCAAGACAATATATCACTTCAAACTATTAAAAATGATAATAAAAGTAACTTTTCCAACTTTTTAATGTTAAAAGTTGTTGGAAGAATGATCATTCCATAATGTAATTCAAAAGCATAAATAAAATAAAAAAATAAAAACAAACCACAAAATACAGCTAATTTATGGATATTTTTACAGTGCACTGTCTGTCCTACTTGCACCACCTTGTGCTCTGTAAGGCACACTGCCAAATGCTGCAATCTCAGATAACACTGCGGGACCATGTTTAATCCTCAGCTGCTGATATGGCATAATTAACAGGCTTTCTGGCTAGCTAACACTTCAGTAAGTTCTCGAATAGTATGGTTACTTTAAGCATGATGTTTAATTAGAATTCATCTGTAATTTTATAAACCATTAGTGATGTACTTTGGCGTCATTTACTCAAAGGTTACAAATCGCGTCCATCTGCTACACCTTGAAAATCCCCTGCGGTAGAACATCAACATCTTAACTTTTCTGAAACACAGAGGACAGACATCTGTTCAGTGACTCCGTTTGATCGTTGAGGTGTGCTTAAATTGGGAAGACTAACACTGGCTGCATATTTGGGAATGTTTAATGACAAGACTGAATATAAAGTGTTGTCATACATAAACTGAACAACTTCTGGATTTCTAAATGGATCAAGTTGTGGTGTCACCTGCAGGTGAAACTTGGCAGCAGTGCAGAGTAAAGGTGTGGTCTCATTGGGTACCACTTTACTGTATATTAAGTGGCATTAACTACTCCTTAAATTGAAAAATAGGTACAGTGTGTTTATATTGTATTGCACAACATTTATTGGCTTATTGAGGTGGGATACGGTTAAGGTTAGGGAAATATTTTTAAGGACAGGTGTGTGTATGTTTAAAGGGTGGGGTAAGGTGTAAGGGATAGGTCATTGTAATTATGCAATTTCATTAATTAATTAACCCCAAGATACTTGAACTCCTTCACCTGGGGTAAGGACTTTCCTATAACCTGGAGAAGGCAAGCCACCTTTTTCTGGTGGAGCACCATGGCCTCGGACTTCGAGGTGCTGCTTGATTCTCATCCCAGCCGCGTCACACTCGGCAGCAATCCAAGCAGCAGAGACAAGATCTTGGATAATCAAAAATGAGTTTCCTTCACAGGGTGGCAGGGCACACCCTTTTAGACAGGGTTAGGAGCTCTGTCACCCAGGAGGAGCTCGGAGTTGCTACTCCACATTGAAAGAAGTCAGCTGAGGTGGCTCTGCATCTGTTTCGGATGCCTCCTGGATGCCTATCATGCCTACCCGCGACCCGGCCTCGGATAAGTGGAAGAAAATGAAATAAAATTAAATTTTTTTTATTAATTACAAATGTAATTGCAGGCAGAACATTTTAATATAATATAAGTACAATGCATACTTTTTATTTTTAAGACAGGACAGTAATGAGACAGGAAGCGAAGTTGGAGAGAGAGAGAGAGAGGGGTAGGGTTGGAAAATGTCCTCAAGCCGGGATCCGAACTCAGGACACCGTGACGTGCTACTCCACCATATGTCGCATGCAAACCACTAGGCTATTGTGCCGACAGCACAATGCATACTTAATAAGTGCATTGTACAATTGAAATGTAAATACATATAGTAATAAGGCTATTTAATATAAAAAAAAAGGGGGGGGGGGGGTAATAGGAATCTTCAAGATTTTTGTGAAAAAAAAAAATAGTTTTTGTGTTTTTTTTCTATCCAAATATCTAAAAAGCCTTGAATTATGAAACATTTTCTAGCCAAGTAAAAAATATTGTTTTGTTTTTATAGTCAAAACTAAGAGATTTGTTTCTCTTAAAATAAGCTAAATGATCTGCCAATGGGGTAAATAAAATATTCTTATTTCAAAACTATACATTACAGTATTTATACTTAAAAACAAGACAAAAACTTTCTTTTTTTTTCTTCAGTGTATAGAAAAAAAATTGAAAAAAAGACTTACTACTTATTCATTTTTTTTTCGGCTTAGTCCCTTAATCCGGGGTCGCCACAGCAGAATGAACCGCTAACTTATTCAGTGTGTGTTTTACGCAGGGGATGCCCTTCCAGCTGCAATCCATCTCTGGGAAACATTCACACACACTCATTCACTATGGACAATTTAGCCTACCCAATTCACCTATACCGCATGTCTTTGGACTGTGGGGGAAACCAGAGCACCCGGAGGAAACCCACGCGAACGCAGGGAGAACATGCAAACTCCACACAGAAACGCCAACTGACCCAGCCGAAGCTCGAACCTGCGACCCAGTGACCTTCTTGCTGTGAGGCGACAGCACTACCTACTGCGCCACTGCGTCGCCCAATTTATTACTTATTATTTTTAAAAATAGTATCCTTTATGTTAGTTAATGTGACAACAGTGTACCAATTCCCATCATTTATTTATTTATATATTAAAGAACAAGGTAACACTTTAGTCTGTCACAATTCACGCTATTAACTGCTGGCTTATTACCTGACTATATTTAAGATATTAACTGTTTATTAGTATAAGGTATGAAGACTTTTTTCTACATCCCTAAAGCCTCATTCACACTACGAGCGACTCACGCTGGAAAGCGACATACGAGCGTTCATTTCAACAGAGAGTGAGATACTTCCGGTGACCTCCGTCCACTGGTTTCCTATCCGATCCGATACCAAGTAAAATGAAGGCGAGTATCGGCAAAACCGATCCGATACCGATAGTGTACTTAAAAGTGTCACTTCATGCTGAATACGAGACATATAATGGGTTAATCTTGTTTATTGTTTATTGATAAAGAATTATCATACAAAAAAAGAGCCAACTTACATATTTAATGACAGCATCTGAGCATGTATATCTTAAAACACATGCCTGAACATCTTAAAAAACATTCTACATTTAACATCTAATCCTAAACATTTAATCATAAACACTACATTTAGTGACGTGTTAATCCGGTTCCCCTGAAAGTGTTTTTAACATTTTTCCGTTGTTTTATCATTGTCACAAAAAACCCAAGACCCCAAAATACAGGCACATCGCCGCATTTTCTCCCTCTGTACCTGGATAGTGCCTGCCTGCTGCACCTAAGGACTCTGAAAGCGATGTCTGTCTCGCCCTAACAGCACCTGTACTGTACCTCTCATTTTCTCCTCTTCTGACCACCTAGTCATGACTTTGTCATATTCTGTCTTGTGATTTCTAGATGTTTGATTAGGTTTGTGGTATTACCACAGTACCTCACTGTTTTGTTACACGTGTCAAAAACTGCATCGTTTGAGTTTATGGAAGTGAAGTAGCTCCACACATAACTTCGCTTGCGGTCACCCATATCCAATGACAGTGTGACTGAACAACATGTGCCAGTGGGCTGAGTGGCTAGCTAGCGTGATCTGCAGTTGTATAGTGCCATATTACGCACATGACTTGGCAGGCGGAAGAACAAGTAGTTCCGACTAAGTTGGCATTATTCAGGGAAACTAGGGTAATTGTGGTTACTTTTCACTGTATTTCTATTTCCAATAAAATACATATTTGCTCCAAATTTTTGAAATATCGATATTTTGATAAGATAATCGATTCAAGAACATACAAAGCTGGTATCGGAGATATTGATATTTTAGTATTGATCCGCGCATCACTTACCGTCACAGTAATGTAAAAACAGTAGTTGTACCAGATATTATATATGTTATCTATTAAATTACTTAATAAATTGTATTTTTAACGTCTACCCCCTCCCTAATTCTAAACCCAACCGTCCCAGTACTGTAAAATTATTAATTATTGTTATACAGTGTCATAAAAAAAATTATGCTATATTAATGTGCAAATCGCACTTCCGGCCGACCTTGTATCCTATCTAGACTTTACTGTGACCAGGTGGGCATGTCGAGTGATGCGACAAAGTTGAGAATCCTTCAATTTTATGCAAATGAAGAGCGACTTTCTTGAGCGACAGCCAATAGGAGCACCAGCAGAGCTCATATGATCCTCTCTCTGCTCGCTCAGAGGCTGGTTGTATTCTCCGTGCTGTAGACCTACACAGACCTGCGTTTGCAGCAGGTCGCCACTCAGAGCAACAGGCAGCTACAAAGTCACTACTAGTGGAAATGGGGCATAACCCTACCTAAAACTTACAGTTGCAATCAGAATTATTGAACCCTCTTTGAATTTTTTTTTCTTTTTTAAATATTTCCCAAATGATGTTTAACAGAACAAGGAAATTTTCACAGTATGTCTGATCATATTTTTTTCTTCTGGAGAAAGTCTTTTTTGTTTTATTTCGGCTAGAATAAAAGCAGTTTTTTATTTTTTAAAACCCATTTTAAGGTCAAAATTATTAGCCCCTTTAAGCTATATATTTTTTCAATAGTCTACAGAACAAACCATCATTATACAATAACTTGCCTAATTACCCTAACCTCCCTAGTTAACCTAATTAACCTAGTTAAGCTTTTAAATGTCACTTTAAGCTGTATAGAAGTGTCTTGAAAAAATATCTAGTAAAATATTATTTACTGTCATCATGGCAAAGAAAAAATAAATCAGTTATTAGAGATGAGTTATTAAAACTATTATGTTTAGAAAGGTTTTGACAAAATTTTCTCTCCGTTAAACAGAAATTGGGGAAAAAAATAAACAGGGGGGCTAATAAATCAGGGGGTTGAATAATTCTGATTGCAACTGTAAACTCAACTTCTTACCAACTATTTATAAGGGTATAGGCTTACTAATTAATAATAAGCAGCTAATTAATGAGCTAAAAAGTCTCATGTCTGTAGTTTATTGAGCTAAAAGTTTTAATGATTTGTTAACGTTGTGAGTTAAAATAAAGTGTGACCAAAGACATTCAAATTGTAATTCAAAGTATTACATTACCAAAAACAAAAAACAAAAAAAAAAAAACACCTCATGTTAGGGCTCTATAAATGACACATTTTCAATTAACATCAAGTCCATGCACTTCCTTAATCAAAAACCTTTAGTACTTCTGTTTGTGTATAGAAAAGCTTGCCAAATATGGGTTTGCCGCTCATTGAGCATGGAGATGTTGATTTATGAGCTGAGGTTGGTCAGTGACACTCAGGATGTAATGATGGAAACCCAACTCTGTGATCTTGAGCGGTGATATTACCCTTTATAGAAGTTTGTCTCGAGAGGAAATCCTTGCCTGATTAACCAAGTCCTGCCCTCAGGCCCTGGGCCCTGCCTTTTCCTGTTTAGTCCCAAGGTGAGAGAGAGACCGTAACGGAAAGATAAGTAACTGTCTGAGGACGCGGACAGTAATGAATGAGGAACGTTATGTAAAGGATAGACGTCCACGAGATGAAGCAACAAGGAGTTTGATTGCTCTTGACTGTAACAAAACTCAAGCGAGCTCAAGTGAATCACTCCGACTCGTCTCTCACTAATTGTGTTTGACAGGACTAAAGCGGCGCTCCAAAATAATATCGCAGAACCCTCACGGGCTCCATAAACCTTTGATAGGAAGATGACTGATATTTCAGAGGAAAAATTACTCCTCGTGGTTATTGGTCATTCATAATCCTGTTTTGAAGTGTTAATGGAGAACCATATTTAAACTGCCAGATTTAATACACACATCCAGCAGATATATTAAATCTTTAATGCTTATTTTAGGAACGTATACACGGCCAACTCCCAAGGACAGCTAACTTCCTTGAAATAAAAAATGCTGAAATGCTTTAACCTTTTTTTTTTTTTTAGAAGGCGCTAAAAGTATCATTGAATGCCAAGTTGCAGGAACAATATATTATCCCTGAGTTCTTGTGTAAATTGGATGAAGTACTGAATTGTACCTCTATTTATTTTGAGCAACGTTTTAAATGAAATCCGTCATAATCTGTGCTGTTAAAGTATTTAGTGTGCTAAATGCCAGAATATCATATCCAAACTGAAAATAGAGTCATTTATAAAAGCTGTTGAGAAACAAGGGCTGTACGTCTTCATTAGGCTGACTTTTGATTAACTCACAGTTCAATCTGCAAGATGAAGGAAAATGTAGTGTGTTGCCCGAATATAATTGTAAACCATTTCGATGTTTTAAAAGTGTCAGAATTCTAAATAATGATGCACTGGATCCAAACCACATTCATTTAGTAATGAAGTAGTGTTAAGTGAATATAACTTTGCACAAAACAATGACTTAATATTTTCAAAATAATTTCCCTTTAAAGGAGAGACT
>LR812539.1:47418138-47558546 GCA_903798195.1 Danio kyathit
CATGAATATGAAACTAATCCATTTGTCTTAAAGTGAATGAACACACACTAGTTTCCCCCAACAGACTACTGTGTGTCAAAAAGATAAATGAAAAAGTCATCTAACAAAAATATTTTCAGTGAATCTCACTAGACCTTTGTAGACATCTGACAGAATTAGTCACACAGCTAGTAATAAGTAAAGCTGCTGATTCTGTTTGTGGAGTTGTTTAATGATCCTGATGAGCTGAGATTTTGAGAGATTTATTGAGTTTTCAGTTGAGTTCCTAAGGCCGTGTCCACACATACACAGGTATTTTTGTAAACTAAAACATTTTTTCTCAATTTTCTAGAACACACCCTGACAAGAGTTTTGAAAATGTGGGTTTCAGTGACCTGATACTGTGTTTTTTGTGAGGGCTTTAAATTATTATTTTTTTTTATGTAAGAGAATGGAGCCATCAGTATTTTTGGATAGTTAAAATTTGAATACAAAGTATTATTAAAAATGGTAACACTTTATTTTGATGGTCCATTTGAGTAGACTGTCTGCTTGCAATATCTGTTGATACTGCTCCTTCAACAGACATTTAACTGACTATAAGAAACTTTGCAAGTACATGTCAACTTACACTAACCCTCACCCTAACCCCAACCTAAGAGTTTACGTATAATCTAATGAGAATTAGTTGGCATGTAGATGCAATGTAACTTAAATTCAACAAACAGACCATTAAAATAAAGTGTGACCTTGAAATGTATTAACTTATTATTATTATTATTATTATTATTATTTTATTTAATTCAAATGACCCCCAAGAAACTATACTAAAATGGCTAAAATTACTATTAAATTGAACACGATGCCCTGTATTTAAACTTGAAACATTTGACATACTGTAGGACTGGACTTAGGACCCATTCAGTCAAATATGAATATAACAGTATAATATTCATTCAATTTCTATGAGAACAGGACAGTCCACACCACAGTCTGTATGATAACACAGGGGGACAATATCATTGGCTGTATTCACTTGCAATAATAAGTTACTAATTGTACTGACTGCTCAGCCAGACTGAAAGGCCTTCATGCAAACACATTAGACTGAGCTTGATCTGAATACATTTTTTGATTGAGTTGGAAAGGATGACATAGATTGGACCTTTTCTAATCCAATCGAGAGGACAAGTAAACTTGATCAGACTGCAAACCAAAACTGTAAAATACTGAGGTAGAGCATAATTGACGTATGATGCATAAAACCAGTTGTTGTTGTTAATTCTCTTTCCACATCCCATTGGCCCTCCTCTCAGCCACAGGATGGCTTGTTTTTGGCATAGAAATGGGCAATTTTACTGTTGATAATATAATCAGCATGGCACAAAGCATCATGCAGTCATTGTGTCCTAATTAGGACCTGCAACAAAAACATAACAAGTCTGCTCTTTAAAACTAAGAAAACAAGCAATGGTAGAAGACATTGCAAACAGCAAGAGACTCTGTGTCCATGTTAAGAGATTAAATGTTTGAATCAACTCAATCCTTTTAATCTAAGATCCATATATAAAATGGTTAGTAATTCTCTGAAGCTGATTGGTTAACATTTTGATGATAAATAATACACAGCAATAACCATTTGGTTCTTTGTATCAGTGCGTCGCACTCCCTGAAAAAATAAAAACCAACATTGTGTCTTGTGAAAATCTTCCATATATTGTGCATTTCAGAAAAATTATTCATTTATTATTTATGTATTAGTATCTACATTTCTACTATTGTGCTAAATGGTTCATCAGGTACCAGTTTTATTTCCATATGGATCTGCGGCACAATTACAAACCGTTCTTAACCACAAACGACAGTAACTTTGTTTTTGGCCAAAAATAAGTTATGCATATCTTCAGGACATTCAGGGCCTCCTTTATCATGTGGATCTTTAGTCAGTTTTGGTGTTTGGTGTCTAATTTGCTCAACTGGCAGTTTCCTACTTATAATTGCTTTGGCTGGACCACTAGAAATGTTTTAGCCAAGTCATTTCTCCTATTTCTCAGTTTTCCCAGTTCTCAGTAATAAATTATATGAATATGATGGGAATAAATATGCAAACAGACCATAAACAACAACATAATTCCTTATTCTTAGCCCACACTAGAGGTTTAAAGTACTTGAGTAATTTCTAATTGATTATTGTACTTAAAGGGGACCTATTTTGCCCAGTTTTACAAGATGTAAAATAAGTCTCTGATGTCCCTTGAGTGTGTGGGTACACCCGGTGCAATAAGGCGCAAGATGTGTTTGCGCCGACGTGTTGCTATTTTCAAACCAGCACAACAATAATTTGCCCATTTTCAACCACGTTGTTTCAATAGCAAATCCATTTGCACCACTTTGTGTGGACTCATGGGTGTTCCGGTCTAGAAAAGAGGTGTGTTAAGGTGCATTGTTGGTGCGTTGTTATTTTGAGGAACTAAAATAGACTGTGCAATAGACCAGCTGAAAGCAGGTCAAAAGTCCAGCGCAGAGCGCGTTAGTTGTGCGCCTCGCTTACACATTGCTTAAAACACGCAGGATGTACAGCAATACGCAAATATCTTTACAACATAAAAGAATTAAAGGATTAAAATATTACAAAAATGATTATTTCTACATAAATGTAAAAACCACTGCCTCCATGCCTTCATCTCGGGGCATTTTTTTTGTTTATTCACAACAACTTTCTTTTGTATATTGTTATTAATATTAGTAGTATTCTTTATTATTTGCATATTTATATTTGTTTTATTAAAAACAAGCTTAGATTTGTCCACCTGTCAGGTTTTGGACCATAGGTCATGTGCTGGAAATTACAACTGAATTTAGAAATAGTTCTAAAACAAATCTTTGTGCTTAACAAATGAAATTAATTATGTAGGCTAAGGAACGTCTTCAGCGGACTGTACGAAAAGAGACGAAAGAGAAAAAGAGAAAGTGAAAGTAAAAGCCGATTGGAGGAGGCTCGTTCTTTATCCTCAGGCTGCAGATGGTCTGTTAACTGTTTTCTTGCTAGTGAAGCGCTCAGTTTTTTCCACTTACAAAGTCTGCCATGTAAATAGCAAATGCGCCATGGCATGACCAGAACAAACCATCTTTATACAATAACTTGCCTAATTACCCTAACCTGCCTAGTTAACCTAATTAACCTAGTTAAGTCTTCAAATGTCACTTTGAGCTGTGTAGACGTGTCTTGAAAAATATCTCGTAAAATATTATTTACTTTCATGGCAAAGATAAAATAAATCAGTTATTAGAGATAAGTTATTAAAACTATTATGTTTAGAAATGTGTTGAAAAAATCTTCTCCCTGTTAAAACCTCTTATGAAATTATTTTTGCATAATAGGTCCCCTTTATGTAATATTTTGGGGCATTTGTACTTTACTTAACTACAATTAAAAATGAATAATTTTACTTAAAGGGATAGTTCACCCAAAACTGAGCATTTTCTCACTTTTTACTCACACTCAAGTGGTTTCAAATCTCTACATATTCTTTTTCTCTGTTTAACTCAAAATAAGCTATATTTTTAGCATTTTTTAAAATATCTTTATATGTGGAAGGTGGAAGGAAAGCATTCTCAATGGAGGAAAGCATTTCAAACACGTTTTGTGACAAGTAAAAGAGGAGTAAATGATGACAACATTTTTAGTTTGGGGTTAACTGTCCTTTTACTTGCATTAAAAACATACCTTTTAATCTATACAATATTATTTAGTCAAAAATTATTCGATTTTGAGATCACTCCTTCTGGAAGTGACGTCATGTTTACCAGAATGCCCAGTTCATTGACCTGCACCTGAGGGAAACTATGGCTGCATCCGAAAGCTTTAAAATGCTTCCTTCAGAGCCAGCATTCCCGGGCAGGAAGGCATCAAGGTACATCCGAATCCAAATTCATTTAATACAATTAAATACAAACAACTCTAAAGCAGGACAAAACATTGTACAGCATGTGTTTTATTCACTTTGTGCTGTGAGAGATTAAAAGCTTAAATGTGAACCTCTAGTTTTCATTCCTGCTGTTACATTTACTTATTTAATACTCAAGTCCAATTGTAATTAGGTACTTTCTTACTTTTATTTGTGTATGTGGCCAGAAACGTCTACTCTCAATTGAGTAACATTTTCATCCAGGATTTGAACTTTCACTTGAGTAACGTCGATGAGTCCTTTCTACACATCTGAGTCTAAAGAGAATATATTAGACTTCAATCTAGATTTAAAAAGTCTAACATGGGAGAGGATCTCATGATTACTGGAAGTGCATTCCACTGTTTTAGGGGCCGCAACTGCAAAAGGTCTGTCACCCTTAAACCTCTTTAAACGGGACCAGGGGACAGAAAGAAGCAGATGGTTACAAGAGTGGAGAGATCTTGAGACAGCATAAGGTATAAATAGGTCAGCAATATATTGAGGTGCAAGTCCATGCAAAGCTCTATACACCAACTGCAAAACCTTGAAATCGATTCTGTTTTTTTAAACTGTTTCTGACAGATTTAGTTTCATTTAACTGGTAACTAGTGCTTTCTATTCTTAGAGTTCATCAAAAGTATACAGTAGCTGTTGCTTTCTGGACTAACGATGCATCTGTGAATGAGATACACTCATATACACTTTATTAGGTAAACCTGTCCAACTGCTTGTTAACGCAAATTTCTAATCAGCCAATCACAGGGCAGCAATGCATTTAGGCATGTAGACATGATCAAAACTATCTACTGCAGTTCAAACCAAGCATCAGAATGGAGAAGAAAGGTGATTTAAGTCAAGACTTTGCCACAATGTGGCATAGTTGTTGGTGCCAGACGGGATGGTTCTGGTATTTCAGAAACTGATGATCTACTAGGATTTTCACGCACAACCATCTCTAGGGTTTACAGAGAATGGTCAGAAAAAGAGAAAATATCCAGTGAGCGGCAGTTCTGTGGGCAAATGCCTTGTTGATGCCAGAGGTCAGAGGAGAATGGCCAGACTGTATCGAGCTGTTAGAAAGGCAACAGTAAGTCAAATAACCACTCGTTACAACCGAGGAATGCAGAAGAGCATCTCTGAACGCACAACACGTCAAACCTTGAGGCGGATGGGCTACAGCAGCAGAAGACCACACCGGGTGGCACTCCTGTCAGCTAAGAACAGGAAACCAAGGCTACAATGCGCACAGGCTCACCGAAATTGGACAATAGAAGATTAAAAAAAAGTAGCCTGGTCTGATGAGTCTCGATTTCTGCTGCAACAATCGGATGGTAGGGACAGAATTTGGCATCAACAACATGAAAGCATGGATCCATCCTGCCTTTTATCAACGGTTCAGGCTGCTGGTGGTGGTGTAATGGTGTGGGGGACATTTTCTTGGCACACTTTGGGCCCATTAGCAACAATTGAGCATCATATCAACACCACAGCCTACCTGGGTAATGTTGCTGACCATGTCCATCCCTTTATGACCACAGTGTACCCATCTTCTGATGGCTACTTGTAGCAGGATAACACACCATGTCATAAAACGTGAATCATCTCACACTGGTTTTTTAATCATGACAATGAGTTCACTATTCTCAAATGGCCTCCACAGTCACCATATCTCAATGCAGTAGAGCACCTTTGGGATGTGGTGGAATGAAAGATTCACATCATGGATGTGCAGCCGACCAATCTGCAGCAACTGCGTGATGCTATCATGTGAATAAGGACCAGAATCTCTGAGCAATATTTCCAGTACCTTGTTGAATCTACGCCACAAAGGATTAAGCCAGTTCTGAAGACAAAAGGGGGTCCAACCCAGTACTAGTAAGGTGTACCTAATAAAGTGCCCATTGTGTATATTAAATTGCTGTACTTCAGTCAAGATGAACGATCTGAAAGATGGAAACTGTAACTGTAAGTGATACGCATATGTATATGTGTGTTAAAAAATAATATTTATTGAGACCCCGCTGTTATGTGAATGGGGTTTGCAGGCACTTTGCTTTAATGACTTCTTAATGCTGTGTTCACATCAGACGCGGAACGCATGGATAAATCGTGCTATTCGCGCGTAAATACACGTGTGAACATTTAAGTTTACTCGCTTCATTCGTGCGTCAAATCCGCTTCATTCGCGTGTCAAATTCACTTTAGAACAGACGCAGATTCGCGTCATAGGCCGGGCTTCTGTCTGCCCGGTGACTGTAGCTTTGTTGCTAAATGGCTAACATAGCTTTCATTGATAAAATAACTGTGTTCATGTGCTTTATGAAGGCTGAAAAACAGCGTTGATTCATTTGGAGCTGTGTCTGAGTCCACTAGATCTTTTCAGAGGTGCACCCAGCTCTGTGAGCTCATAAACTGCTCCAGAAACTTTACCTGGATGATGGAAGCTTTCAGCGGTGCTTCTGACTGAGCTGAGCCAGTTTGATGAACTGTTGTCGGTGTAGGCAGGAGGATTTTTCCCCGGGACACCAACAACAGGCGATACGTCATAATCACGCCCCCACAAGAGCAAGCTCCTAATTGGTTAACGCGGCGAGAACTATGTTCTCATTTATCTATCAACATGATTTCATTTCGATTAAGACAAAATATGTCCATGTAAACATAGCCAGTTTTAAAACCAACCAATTTAAGCCAGCTTTTTCCAGCTGACAAAATGTCCAACCTTGAAGCAGACGAGCTACAGCATCAGAAGACCACTCGTGTCAGCTAAAATCAGGAAAAAAAAGGCAATCATTTGGTCAAACTTACCAAATACAGAGGCAAGTAAAAGTTTGTGAATTTTTACAGAATTACAACTATTAAAAAAGGTGTGCATGTGTGTGTGTGTGTGTGTGTTTAATTTAAAGGTAAACTGTATTCAATTTGCCTTCCAGAATGGAAACACACAAGTATCTACTGTCTACTATTACTTCCAAAGGGCAGTACTATTTTTTTTGTCACAAATTGGGGCTCTTACGCCCCATTCATATAGGGCATCTGCGTCAACACTTCCATTTCACTTTGAATGAGTGACGTTAAGCATTGCTGAACTGAATTGTGGATCCATCGGCACCGCTTCAAATTCAGACATGCCCTTAGTCAAGCCTTGACACTGAAGCCCTGTGTGAATCAGGCGTTAGTACAGAATTCTTGAGTTTACTTTACTCAGATTGAGTTCACTATACTTTTCATATCAAACCAGTAGAGCACCTTTTGGATGTGGATAAGAGGACATTCACATCGTGAACAAAACTGCAACATTTAAGGAAATTTTCCAGAGCCTTAATTAAAGTAATTCTAAAGGCAACATAGGGTCCAACTTGGTATTAGTAAGGTAGCTGTGTAAAGTGTCTGGTGTAGTTTTAGCTCTTACAGTTTCTTCTAAACCAGCATTTGATGTTACTCCATTAAAACATCTTTTTAATCTATTATATTAATGCACATTGCTCACAGTACAAATTGGTCAAGGAAAAGATAATGATGACAGAATAAATATGTTGAGGAAGCAACATGCCAATACTTATAACCTTTCTCTCAAAGTGTTGGATGAGCCTGGCTGCGATGAAAATGTCACACCATCTTTTCTTATTGAAAATCATTACCAGTTAAAGATCATGACATTAAGGAATCAGTCAGGTACATAAACATCGTACAAGTAAGCAAAAATGGCTGCTGCCTAGCACTGGGTCCTGTTGTGGCTGTCCCAGTGGTGCCTGAGAAAAATGTCATGGAAGGGAAGTCCATTCATCAACTGATAAGGAGACATTTCACGAAAGATGTCCAGATATTGATGCATGATGCCATCAATGTCCTATTCTTTGACACTGATTCAAGATGAGTATATATTATTAAATAATAATAATTAAAGCGACATTTTGTTGTCAACAATTGCCATTAAAAATTAAATGTTAACTATAAGATGTATAGTACTTAAAAAAGTGAGTAAACCTGTTGCTTTTAAAGGAACACTCTGCTTTTTTTTTGGAAATAGGCTCATTTTACAACTCCCCTGAAAAAAAGTCCCCAGCTAACACAATGTACAGAAAAGTTAAACTTTGAGTAGGAACATTATCTAAACTCTTTTTAAAATTTGGTTTAAGTGAGATGCTAATGGGGCGATGCATTGGCACAGTAGGTCGTGCTGTCGCCTCACAGCAAGAAGGTCGCTGGTTCGAGCCTCGGCTGGGTCAGTTGGCGTTTCTGTGTGGAGTTTGCTTGTTCTCCCTGTGTTCGCGTGGGTTTCCTCCGGGTGCTCCGGTTTCCCCCACAGTGCAGTGGCTATTGTGCAGTGGCACAGTAGGTCGTGCTGTCGCCTCACAGCAAGAAGGTCGCTGGTTCGAGCCTCGGCTGGGTCAGTTGGCGTTTCTGTGTGGAGTTTGCTTGTTCTCCCTGTGTTCGCGTGGGTTTCCTCCGGGTGCTCCGGTTTCCCCCACAGTCCAAAGACATGCAGTACAGGTGAATTCATCATCATTCATTTTCTTTTCGGCTTAGTCCCTTTATTAATCTGGAGTCGCCACAGCGGAATGAACCACCAACTTATCCAGCACGTTTTTACATAGCAGATGCCCTTCCAGCCGCAACCCATCTCTGGGAAACATCCACACACACTCATTCACACTCATACACTGTGGAGCACCCGGAGGAAACCCTCTCAAACACAGGGAGAACATGAAAACTCCACACAGAAACGCCAACTGACCCAGCCGAGGCTCGAACCAGCGACCTTCTTGCTGTGAGGCGACAGCACTACCTACTGTGCCAATTGGGTAGGCTAAATTGTCCATAGTGTTTCCATAGTTTCCATACACACTCATCACATGAATGAATGAATGAAATGCTAATGGTCTAATCTGATTCAATTGTCTAATGTTAAGCTAAGCTTAAAGTGCTATTACCAGACCCAAATATCAGCTAAATGTATTAAAAAGTAGTAACTTTTAGTAACTTAAATAGTAACTTTTCATTTTGCCTTGATCTTCATGCTCAGTGTAACTACAGAAGAGTCAAACTATAAATAGGAACATCAGCTAAACTCTTTTTTTAAAATTTGTTTTAAGTGAGATGCTAAAGGGCTAATTCAATTAAATTGCCTATGCTAAGCTAAGCTAAGCTAAAAGTGGCTCATTTTACAATTCCCCTAGAGCGCATGAAAAAAAGGCCCCAGCTAGATAACTAGGTAACAGTACTGCAAAATACCATTGCCGCTGCTGCAGCCATGGTACAGCAACAAAGTCCCTTGGTTATTGAGCCAGAATGAGAGTAACTTTTTATTTTGCGTTGGCGTTCATACACAATGTAACACAATGTACAGAAAAGTCAAACTATAAATAGGAACATCATCTAAGCTCTTTTTTATTTAAGTGAGATGCTAATGGTCTAATCCAATTCAATTGTTTATGCTAAGCTAAGCTAAAAATGTCAACACTAGACCCAACTATCAGCTGAATGTATTAAAAAGTGTTAACTGTTTAAAGGTGACTTGAAAAAAGTGGTTGAAGTGATTAGTTGACTTTACCTAAAAAATGTTAAAGGGCCACGAAACCCCCTGTCTCAGCAGGGTGTTTTCACACCTCTTGTTTTGAAAAAAGTCAGGAAAGTTGGGCGTGTCCAGCTCTGGGAGTGTGGGAGTGTCGGGGGAGGGAAAGAGGGTAGGATTTGCATAAAAGGGAGTTTCCATTTGGGCACGCGCCCAAGTTTCACAGGCAAAACAAACATACAGAGGCTGATTTGATACCGCATGGCGAATGAGAGAAAAAAAATCCTCCGCATTTCTCTGTAACTTCTGTACTCGGTAGGTAGCGTCAGAAAGCTGTGTGTGTATAGACTTGTCACAAAATGGAGCGAAAATCCTGCACGACGGGAATAGTTTGTGTTTACATGTTTACACTCGGAGAGCAGCATTTACAGCGGATCTTTCAGTGTATAATATTGTACTGTAATATTGCAGTGATATTAACATACTGTAAACTTGGTAACTAAATCATTTTGACTATGGTATGTCTTTAAAAACTGAAAGAGCTCTGCTAACCACAAACTAACTTTGCAATCTGGGTAAAACAAAGGGCACTGCACTGCACACACTTACCAAATCTGTAGACAGACAATCAAACTGGAGCTGTGTCTTTATTAAAAGGAGACGAGCGGCAAATCCGGATTTCACCATTTCCAGATGCGAAAAGCTCTCGGGTAAAAATGTTCCTTACAAACGCGTTTCTGTCGCGTGCACTGTAATCCACACGCGAGTCCAGCAGCTCTCTCATAGAGGGAAAATGAAAACAAAACCTTTGTTGAAGCACAACAATAAACGCAACACCGACGACTCGTGTCTCCAAATTCTTGTTCTGTCACTTGTTTTAGCAACACAACGTGGCGTCTCTCTGCCGTCTGAACGCTGTAAACTGGTAAACAGTCTCCGGAGCTATCGTGCATATTAATGAAGTTTCGCGTCATACACAATAGAGCGCGCTGATTGGTTTGAAGCACGTCTTTCTCATGAATTAATGCAGCACACTCAGATATGTCAGAACGTCCGTGAAAAGACAGAGAGCCACTCTCCAGGCTGGATTTACACCTATGTATCTCATGGCCGTGACGTAGCTTCAAAAATTCGTTTCAAACCGGAAGAACGAATTTGCTCAAAATAACGCAAAAACAACCAATTTTCACTTTTTAATGTCAATGTCAATGTCAGTTTTATTTATATAGCACTATTAAACACAACCAAAGGTTGACCAATGTGCTGAACAATACAAATCACAAAGAGAAAGGTATAAAATATAGCTAAAACAAACAATTCCCACTGATAATTATTATAGCTAAAACAAACAATTCTTACTGATTAAATGCCAAATCAAAAAGGTAAGTTTTCAACCTAGATTTAAAAACAGACAGAGAAGATGTAGACCTAATACAGAGGGGCAGAGCATTCCACAAGGTAGGACCAGCTACTGCGAAAGCACGGTCACCCCTGCATTTCAGCCTCGACTTTGGGATGCATAAAAGTCTCTGGTCAGATGACCGAAGAGACCGACCAGGCTGATGTTCTGTCAACAGGTCTGACAGGTAGGAAGGAGCTAGCCCGTTTAGGGATTTAAAAACCAAAAGGAGAATCTTAAAAGTGACACGATAGTGCACAGGCAACCAGTGCAAAGAGCGTAAGACTGGTGTGATGTGGTCATATTTTTTGGTACCGGTTAAAAGCCTTGCAGCAGCATTTTGAACTAACTGTAGGCGAGATAGAGTTGTCTGACTGATCCCAAAATATAGTGAGTTACAGTAGTCCAATCTAGAAGTAATAAAAGCATGAATTATTTTAGTGCAATATATGTGTCCTAATAGTGTTTATAGCAGCATGGGACACATATATGACTGTCAACAGCTCAAAAAATGTGTTTTGGTGTTTCGTGACCCTTTAAATGTTAACTATAAGCTACTGATAATGTGTCTTCAATGTAAAAAAAAGATCAGTTGACAGTACTTAAAAAAGTGAGTAAACCTGTTGCATTTAAAGGAACACTCCACTTTTTATTTGGAAATAGGCTCATTTTACACCTCCTCTGAAAAAAGTCCCCAGCTAGGTAACTAGGTAACAGCAATGCGTAATATCATTGCCCCTGCAGCAGCCATGGTACGGCAGCAAAGCTCCTTGACCATTGCGCCAAAATGATAGTAACTTTTCATTTTGCCTTTATCTTTATACTCAGTGTAACCACAGAAGAGTCAAACTATAAAAAGGGATATTATCTAAACTCTTTTTTTTTATTTTATTGTGAGAGATGCTAATGGTCTAATCTGATTCAATTATCTATGCTAAGCTAAGCTAAAAGCTACTACACTGTAAAAAAAAAAATCTCGCTGCCTTACATTTTTTTGTTGCCTCAGATGGACTTTTCTATTCATCTCAACTTACATTAATCCAACTAGACTAAACAATATTAAGTTAAATGATTGATTTAAACCTGATTAACTTGTTAAAATACCTTAAAGCAACATACAATTATTAGTCATCTTGATGTTTTGTCATTAAAATGTTTAGAGTGTAATGCCAGACCTAAATATCAGCGGAATGTATTAAAAAGTTGTAAAACTCCAACAGTTTAAAGGTTTGACTTTACCTAAAAAATTTTGTAAACACATTGCCTTATTAAGTAAATTAACTATGTGCATTATAATAAAAAAATCTGTTAATGGCTTTTTACAGTGTTCCAATTTTAAGATAAATATAATTAGGTGCATTTATGAACAGACAATGACAATACGTCATTATAATATATGTACACAGCAGATCTCACAACTCAACTTGCAATCAGAGGGATCCAATGTTAGTTTTAAGCTTTGCTGTAAAAGATCTAGGTGTTATATTAGACAGCAACTTAACTTAAAATCTTTTTTTATCTGAGAAATATCGCTAAGTTACAAAGTATGCTATCCATCTCAGATGCAGAAAAGCTAGTTTATCCTTTTATGACTTCTAGGCTGGATTACTGTAATGCTCTGTTCACTGGTTGCCCAGCATCCTATATTAATAAACTTCAGTTAGTGCAAAATCCAGCTGCCCGAATTCTTACCAGGTCAGGAAAAAATATGATTATATCACACCAATTTTATCCTCCTCACACTGGCTGCCTGTTAAGTTCCGTATTAATTATAACATATTTCTTCTTACCTATAAACCTTTAAATAATCTAGCTCCTGTTTATCTAACCAACCTTCTGTCTCGTTATAATCTAACTCGCTCTTTAAGATATCAAAACTCAGGGCTTGTGGTAGTACCCAGAATAGCAAAGTCTACTAAAGGAGGATGAGCCTTCTCATTTATGGCTCCTAAACTCTGGAATAGCTTTCCTGATAATCTCCAAGCCTCAGACACACTCTCTCAGTTCAAAACTAGATTAAAGACTTTTTAGTAAAGCATACACACAATGCACCACATAACAGTATGATGCATGAGCGCTCCATGCAGGTGAGTGGGCTTGACAACCTCCTGTTGGACACACTCCTCCTGTCTTAATGCGCCTACATTTTGTAAGAAATACTCATATGCTTTACATGTTTGTTTCTATGTTTGGTTATTTACAGTAACTGCTATTTTCTTATACAGCACTTCATTTTTGCATTGATGTTTAATATCTCTTGCTCAAATACACTATGAACAGCAGCTACGCTAATTGTTTTCTTTGTTTTCTATTTCCACCTGGGGATACTCATCCCAAGGCCTCTAGAGATTGTGCAGTGCCATTGATGTGATTCAAGACCTGTGAAGAGAGGATGTTAACCATCGAGGACCTCAAGGATAACACCAGTGGCAGATTTAGGCATGGGCAGTATGGGTGATCGTCCAGGGTGGCATCTTGCTCGGGGCGGCATGGGGAGATGGTGTAAAAAAAAAGTGCCCCAGTAAAAGCTTTGAGATAAGATTTACTTGAGTGTATTAATTTAGAGTGGTTATCCCAGAATAAAGATGTTAGGGGCTATTCACATTTGGTGTCTTTTGCACACGCAAGTTTGTTATTCTTTTAGGTGCAACCAAAACAATGCTGATGAAAACAGATGCGCAGAAAGCCATTCCTGTGCGCCTCACGCGCTGCTCCTGATCCCGGTTGTTTACTGTACATGCACGCCGAAATGCGTTGACATGCAAGTCGACAAAACTAAAGTTTATATCATATATGATGATGATGTTACTTTGACTAAGCATGGCTATGTAGCAAAAAAAGGAATAGTTAGTCAGGGAGGTAAATAAGACTTCATAACATTAATTCGCGGCCATGAGTCGGGTCTAAGACAACAGATAATTCGGTCACACTTTATTTTGATGGTCCGTTTGTTGAATTTAAGTTACATTGCAACTAATTATCATTAGATTATAAGTAGACTGTTAGGTTGGGGTTGGGGTTAGGGTTAATGTAAGTTGACATGTAATTGCAAAGTTTCTTATAGTCAGTTAAATGTCTGTTGAAGGACTGTTAAATGTCAGTGTCAACAGATATTAAGCAGACAGTCTACTAATACTCAAATGGACCATCAAAATAAAGTGTTACCGATAATTCTATAAAACATATATATTTTTGTATTCTATAGAACAGTCATAGTTAATATTCATGCAAAAGTCTTAGAATATTACTCCAGTTGTGTCTTTACATTGTTTTTAAGTTCCATTTTGGATTGATTTCTGTAGGTTTTTTTAGAATAATAATTGTATAATAATAATAATAATAATAATAATAATAATAATAATAATAATAATAACAATAATAAACAAATTGTTACATTTATTGAAAATAAAAAAAATATATATTTATTTGTATTTATAATAATTATTTTAAATGTATATATTTAAAATAAACATTTTAAATATATATAAAGTCAACCACATAGTGTCTTGATTTCTTGGGGGATGGCGAGGGGGTATGTTTGGGGTGGTTTCACCCAGGGTGCCATTTAAACTAGAACCGTCACTGGATAACACATACGAAGAGATGATGCCAACCATAGAGGACTTCAAGGACAACTCATGCAAAGAGATGAAGAGATGATACCATCCATCGAGGATTTCCAGGACAACACATACACTTAATACACTTCATTAAACATGTACACATAGACATCCCCAATATATAATAAAATTGCAGGTTAACTATGTATATAATAACTTATATTAGATTGTAACTTTAACTTCATTTGATTGTACTGTAATGTATGCACCTTTTGTAAATTTGAAACAAATTATTGAATTGTAGCGCTATACAGATAAACTTGAATTGAATTTAGTAATATTATCTCTGTTTACAGACCTTAAATATTGGTCAGAAAATATGAAAAAAAAAAAAAAAAAAAAAGGTAGAACATTACTTTAGGCAATATCTAAATGATCCCATCAGTCACAGAATTATCTTGCATAACTATGACTACACATCATATCTCACTGGGAATTATAGCTTATGCTCTTATGCTATTTAAAGTCCATTAAGGCCCATGTGGCAAAAACTTTGCCCACCCCTGCTTTTGTGAATAATTAGGTCTCATTTTGACTTTCCTGTAGCTTTTTGGGTTTTTGGACAAATCATAATGAGTTTATTACTCATGTGGCACCTAGTGGATAAAAAGGGGAATCAAGAAGTCATTTAATCTGATGTAATGTCTGGTAAATTCAGCTTCGCCTTACATGGTCATGTAGAAAAAAAAATGACATCCTTCCTCAGCTCTACGCTAAGCTGTGTTATCTATAAGATGTGATTTGTAGGAATGTTTTTGAATGTTTCATTTTCACCAAGATTGAATCTATTTGATTGAAAATCTAGTAGTCAGTATCAGATTGTTATACAGAAATGATTTAAAAAAGCAGATTTACTACTCAAGAACAGCAGAATGTATATGAAATTGATGCTAACTGATAAACACATACATCTTTTTTGTCACTTTTGATAAATGTGATACTTCTTTAGTGAATGGAATAACATCCTATAAAATATTGAGGTTCTTCTCAGAAATATATGCTTAAAAATGCACTTAGGTATACTTATACATTCAAAAATTTTGTCAGGATCCAGCCCTTACAGCCCTGTCAGTGTTTTGGTAACGGTTTATTCTAAAGGTCTATTTGAGTATTAGACTGTCTGCTTAATATCTGTTGATACTGCTGCTAAACAGACATTTAACCGAATATAAGAAACTTTGCAAGTACATGTCAACTTACACTAACCCCAACCCTAACCCCACTGTAAAAATGTCCAGATTTTCACAACATGTTACTGTAATTTATCACAGTAAATTACATTAGTATCCCTTTACAGGATTTAACTGCAAACATTCACAGTAATATGTTGTATTCATAATTTTATTGTGAAATTAAGGCAGGTAGCATGATTACAGTAAATTACTGTAAAATGTATATCTTTTGCATGTTAGTTATAAGAATTCAAACTCTTTTTACTTCATTCAACATAGACTTTAATACAAATGAACTTTTATGCTAGTATTGGGACTTTTTTGATATGTAGAAATAACAGAATGTTATTTCAGCCTCAAAAACAATTTGCTTCTGTCATCAAAAATAACTTGGAGATTAGTTAGATTAAAACATCCTGTTTTGAAACGACATGAAAGTCATAGTATATTTTCATTTTTGGGTGCACTGCACCTTTATTTAGGTTTATAAGGTTAATATAGAAATATGAAATAATTTTTAATGAATATAACTTTGTGCTTTAGCCAAAAATGAACAAAAGTAAATTGATTCATAAAACCAAAACACTGCACTGTTAAACACCCAAAATGATTTCAAAGTCAGGGTGAATGTCAGAATGAATAGCCGAGGAAAAATCCTGCTTCACAGTAAAATATAGTTAGTTCTACAATATAATACTGTGAAATCACTATAATGGCTGTAATTTCACAGTTATTTAAAGTAACAAAATCACAGTAAATTACTGTGAACAACCTCACGGTAATTTGCTGTTAATTTACATACAGTATTTTACTGTAAAAGTACTGCAATTATTAGCCAGTAATTTATTGTGAATTTAAGGTCAAATTTTTTACAGTGCAACCTAACAGTCTACTTATAATCTAATGAGAATTAGTTGGCATGTGGATGCAATGTAACAAAATCAACAAACAGACCATCAAAATAAAGTGACCAATGCGGTAACACTTTATAATAACTACACACTATGAATCATTTATTAAGCATTAGCATCTAGTGATTATTTGTTAAGCATTAACTCAACATTAATAAACGTTAGTAAGCAGTTTATAACTGCAGCTACAAATGCTCTAGTCTTGACTTATAAGCACATTTATAATATGCTTAATAATTGCACTTTCATAATTTGTGACTGGTTGATTTTTCATTACTAAATTAAGTATTGCATTATTTACAAACCATTTGTATTTAAGAGTAGTTGGAGTTTTTTAAGATCATTCAGAATGAGTTAGTAAATGATTAATAAACTATTCAAATTAACGTTTATTCATTCATTTTCTTTTTGGCTTAGTTCCTTTATTAATCCGGGTCGCCACAGTGGTATGAACCGCCAACTTATCCAGCATATGTTTTAAGCAGCGGATGCCCTTCCAGCCGCAACCCAACTCTGGGAAACAGCCACACAAACTCATTCACTCTCATGCACTAAGGACAATTTAGCCTACCCAATTCACCTGTACTGCATGTCTTTGGACTGTGGGGGAAACCGGAGCACCCGGAGGAAACCCATGCGAACGCAGAGAGAACATGCAAACTCCACACAGAAATGCCAACTGACCCAGCCGATGCTCGAACCAGCGACCTTCTTGCTGTGAGGCGACAGCACTACCTACTGCGCCACTGCGTCGCCTAAATTAACGTTTATATATCTTATTATTCAGGCATATAGTAATGGTTACTATGTATGTTGATAAATGCTTTATTAACTCAACTTCATGCAGTTTTGAGACCTAATCTAAAGTGAGGACTATTTATGCTTTATAAAGACATGTCTTGTTTTGGTCATAAATAATTATTAAAATACATCAAGTCATAATTTCAGAGTTTTTGTTCAAGTCAGGATTCTAACTCATGCCATTTGCAGCACAGTTACTCTGTGCATGCGCATGGTCCACTACGCTACATGAGATGGAATTTTTTTTTTCTTTTTCTGACCCTGTCAGTCAAACGCAGATTCGCCAGTTCTCTAAATGCTTACGAAATGACTGATGAATCACTTTAGTCACGTAACCTGGGGCCTCATGTATCAACGCTGCATACGCACAAAAACTTTGCGTACACCAGGTTTCACGCTTACGCTTGGATTTACTAACGATGAAATTAACGTGAGAATGTGCGTTGGTCCACGCCAACTTCATGTCTGGCGTATATGTATTTCTTGTGTGTGTTTGTTTTATTTCCATTGGCGACTCCTAGAGACAATTATGTTAAATTTATAATTGATAAAAAGGGTTAATTGACACAATATATATATATATATATATATATATATATATATATTTTTTTTTTTTTTTACCAATTATGTGATTTAGAACATATAAAAGCATTTGCAAATGTATACAACCCTTAGTCTATGGCAATGGCAGTGTTGGCCTTATTAGAGGATATTGTCAATGGTCAAATCCGAAGGCTCCAAGGTGGCAGGGTGCGCGATGGGTTGCTTCTTGGTGAGGGATGTTTTTTTTTAAATTTTTTTTTTATTGAGCGTAATTATTTAACTGCATATCAGGAGACCACAGTTATCCATTAAAGACGTGGCTGTTAACAACCCACAAACTGATCAGGAGCGCAGATACAATGATGCCCATTCTCGCACTCGTCAGTTGTAGAGCGGGCGATTGGGGAGCTGAAATGCCGGTGGCGCTGCCTTGATAAGAGCGGAGGGGTGCTGCTATACCGCCTTAACAAAGTGTTCCTCTAATACATCTGTGTCTCCCACAGACACGGATACTACTCCAGACAGTAAAGTGTCGCCCACAATTGAGGCAACTCTCTCCTCAAAGGGTGTTAGTTCAGCATCCCCTGTTCCCCCGCCTGTTCGGTCCACACTTTGACGCTGCGCCGCTGTTCTCCTCTTAACCTGCACCTTTACATCGGACCATTTCTTTTTTAATTCACTCACAGTGCGATGTTAAGACCCCACTGCGTTGACCGCGTCAGCTAAACTCTCTCACTCTATTTTTTTTTTTTTGTTTTGTTATTAATTCCGGAGGACAAACTTGCAAATAACACAATTTTTCTCCGGTCTACCTCTGATAGGAGCACCTCCAAGTTTCTCTTCTTGCTTGATTTAGCCATTGCTTTTTCGTTTGGTTTTGCCAAAGTGGAGTCATTACCATATTGATTAGGGGGAGGAGGCAGGGAGGGGTTTTGCGCTCGTGCACGTGTGCTCAGTTTCACGTTAATTCAGATGTACAAAGAGAATATGCGTGGGATTTTGCGTACGCAGTGTTTAATTCATCTAATTTTTTACTGCGTATGCACATTTACAGCTTTGTCCGTATGCAATGTTTTAATATGAATTCAACGCAAGTCTTCATATATGAGGCCCCGGGTGTTTTGAAACACTTTAGCCATGTGACCTGGGTGTTTCGAATCATGCTTCGGTGCAGTGTTTCGAAACACTTGCGCTTCGGGATCTCAACACTGTGTCGAAACATAAGTTTCACGTCAGCCATCCCTACTTATCTCGTTCATTTACACTTTATTTTTCTTCTTTCAGCAAGGTTGCGGTCTCATTTTTATTTTTGTTTGTAATTCAAGTCTTATTTAAAGTTTAAAGTCTCATTTAGCCATTTTAGTCATCTTCAGTCACAGTCTAGTCCTAGTCTTTTGTTAGCTTCCTTAATTTTTAGTTTCTTTTGGTGTATTTAGTTTCATTTCTAGCTAAGTTTTATTTTTATTTTTTTTTTAACCCTTTGCGTCATTTTATTTCTCAAGATCTATTTTTGTTTTCCCTCCTAAAAATATATTTTTTGTTTTTACTCTGTTCTTCTTTTATATTTTCTTGTCTCCCCAGCTGTCTAGCCTTGTTGTGTGTTGCGAGTCACTTGAATCCTGAGTCTCCACTGGTCGTGGATCCCTGTGACTTGGAGTTCCTGTTTGCCACCCCTGTCCCAAGCCTGTGGTTCCTCTAGCTACTTGCTGACTGCTTGTCAGCTTGGAATTTCTCCTTTCACAATCTCCTGATGTCCTGCCCCCCTCCCCCCACCACCACAAGATACATGTACTTCCTTTTGTATATCCTGAAGTCATTAGTCTCCAACCCTCACCAGCCTGTTCTCCTGCCTTCACCCTGCTCTATTGTGTGGATTGTCCTTCTGCCTTGACTTGTTTCCCTCATGTAACTAAACGTTGTGTTTGCTGTTTGTTTAAACTACTTGTTTAAATTGAGCTGAAACAATACAATTCTTCAGATAACTTGATAGTTTTATGTTCAATCTGCTTACATTTGTAAAAACTAATAAGGTAACAATGCCTTCATGTTGTCCCAACACTAATTGATTGTGTGGAACCCAACATTTGTACAGTGTACTGACTATGTTGTCGGTATATTTGGTCTATACTTGCTTATTGACACATAATTATATATGTTACTTGGCTTGTAGTTGTTGTGATTGAGTGTAAAATGAGCAGATTTCTTTTTCTTAGTGAATTGAAGTGTTAAAATGTTGTTAACCTCAAAAGCAGACAAATAAATAACAAGTGTTTGAAAGGTAATGGGGTGTCAGGGTGGGGCAGTGGGTAGAACGATCGCCTTACAACAAGAAGGTCGCTGGTTTGAGCCTTGGCTGGGTCAGTTGGTATTTCTGTGTGGAGTTTGCATGTTCTCCCGCGGGTCAACCCGCTCTTTACGATCTCAAAACTCAGGGCTTCTGGTAGTACCTAGAATCTCAAAGTCGAGTAAAGGAGGTTGAGCCTTCTCATTTATGAGAATAAACTCTGGAATAGCCTCCCTGATCATGTCCGAGGCTCAGACATGCTCTCGCTCTTCAAAACTAGATTAAAGACCTATCTTTTTAGCAAAGCATACACTCAGTGCAGTACATAGCGGTATGACGCATGATGTGCCCCACACATGATTTTGGTTCTCGTTTATATACACTATGAACAGCAGCTACGCTAATTATTCTCCTTATTCTGTATTTCCACCTGGGGGTACTCATCTCGAGGCCCTCAGACTATGCAATGCCACTGACGCGATCCGAGACCAGCGACGAGATGATCCCAAGTTTTTCTGGACCAGGCCGTATCCTGAGCAGCTGCTGTGGTGGTCATTGTGGAGTAAGAGCATGAGACTGACTCCTGTGATGCTCCAAGGACAGACGAGTCTTTGCTGAGGTTCAGCTTCTTGCGCCTAGACTGCAGCTCTGCACAAGACGTTTGGCCATAGGGGAAATGGTCGTGCCCAACTGAGCCAGGTTTCTCTCGAGGTTTTTTTAAATCTTCACTTTCGCCATTTGGTTAAGTTTTTTCCTCGCCGCTGTCTCCTCTGGCTTGCATGGTTTGGGACCTGTAGAGCTGCGCATCGATGGATTTGCTATTCAGTGTTTGGACTCTCAGTAGTGATTATTAACCCACACTGAACTGAGCTAAACTGAACTGAACTTAACCTCTGAAAACTGGACTGACACTGTTTCAATTCACTATAATCTTCCATGTGAAGCTGCTTTGACACAATCTACATTGTTTAAGCGCTATACAAATAAAGATGAATTGATTTGAATTGAATCTCCCCGTGTTCGCAAGGGTATCCTCCGTGTGCTCCGGTTTCCCTCGCAATCCCAAAGACATGTGGTATAGGTGAATTGGGAATAGCTAAAATTGTCTGTAGTGTGAATGAGTGTGTATGGATGTTTTCCAGTGATGGGTTGCAGCTGGAAGGGCATCCGCTGTGTAAAACATATGCTGGATAAGTTGGCAGTTCATTCTGCTGTGGTGACCCCAGATTAATTAAGGGACTAAGCTGAAATGAATGAATAAATGAATGAAAGGTAATCTCTTTTTCTCTCGTTCTTTCGGATTTTAATGGTAAAACTGGTTTCATGCTGCCCCAACACACTCCAACTTCTAAAGGTTGTAGGATCAGTGTGTTAATGCTGTTGGTGTTTGTTCCTACCAACTGAACATGTTCAGTCACTGTTTGTCAGATTACGGAATATTTGAACAGCCTGGTGCGATTCATCAGCAAGCCCTGACATAATCTGCTTTAATCATGGAGTTGCTGGTTCTCCACAAAAATCTAAAT
This sequence comes from Danio kyathit, assembly GCA_903798195.1. Classification (NCBI taxonomy): domain Eukaryota; kingdom Metazoa; phylum Chordata; class Actinopteri; order Cypriniformes; family Danionidae; genus Danio; species Danio kyathit. The sequence continues at coordinate 47,439,839 of LR812539.1, forward strand.
ATTGGCTGACTACTGCCTGAGTAATTGAGTAGTTAATGAATATCTAAAATAAATGTTAAAATCAGGGTTCCCATAGGTCATGGAATTTTAAAAAGTATATTCATGACATTGAAAGTAGGGGAATTTAATATGTTATTGGTCAAAGTCATGGAATATCAGGGAATTTGTTTATCCTTTTACATTATACTTCCCGTTTATCAGTTTTCTGTACCATGTTTTTTTATCACATTGTTTGGATTAAGCATTTTTTATAAGGAAAGGTGCTTCAATTAAAAAATTGCAAGCTCGTTTTGTGCTGTTGGCTTGATTTTGCATTAATTTCAGCAGAATCACAAAATTCTAGAGGAACTGCTCAGCACAACAGCTGCCTGTTTTTCATTACAGGTGAAGGAAATTTCAGGGAATTTGTCATTTTTCTTGGAGTGGGAACCATGTAAAACAAATTTATAGGATAATATTAGGGTAAGTAGATCTTAAAACTGCTAATTTTCAAGACTACATTAACTTTTTCAGACCACAGACTCCTTACAAAAATAAGTTTATTACATTGTGTACAGTATACGTATACTTCTTTAACACTAAAAATAGGAAAATATATTCTATAAAATATTCAGGTACTTCTCATAAATATACTTACAATTGCTTAAGTATACTTGACTTAACTGACAGAAAAGTGGAAGGTTTTTTTGTCTATACTTGTTAATTAACATATTCTTAAAAGTATAATTATGTATTCTACTTGGCTTGTGTTTTGTTTTGTTTAAGGTGTCTATTACCTTTTTTCACATACTATATACTCCTATAATTTTAAAAACAACCCTAGTGACATATTGTCAGTATACTACAAATGTGCTAATTATTGCTAACCTTTATTTATTTAGTGTCTGTTTATGTGCTAAACTGAAACAACATTGTGTATGTGTGCGTTGATGGGTTAACTTTGCGTTTGCTGATGTGCAATTTGATGGGTTAAACTCAGAGCCCAAATTCTGACTATATGACATATATATATATCCTTCCTTCCTTAAAGACAATCGAGTAAACCCATTGTAACTTTAAACCATTAAGTTGACAATTTAAATTTGGATAATTATGCATATACAGTGCATCGGGAAAGTATTCATAACGCTTCACTTTTTCCACATTTTTTTATGTTACAGCCTTTTTCCAAAATGGATTAAATTTATTTCCTCAAAATCCTACACACAATACCCCATAATGACAATGTGAAAAAAGAGTTTTTGAAATTGTTGCAAAAACCTGAAAAATCACATGTAAATCAGTATTCACAGCCTGCTCAATACTTTGTTGATGAACCTTTGGCAGCAATTACAGCCTCAAGTCTTTTTGAATATGATGACTGTGGCCCAGAATAGGGTCAGTTCTGGTTCAGTTGGTTGAATTCTGGCTGATGTGTGGTATTTCTATGGCTTAATTGTTGCCCAGATTTGGCAAACAGGAGTGGACCATCCAAGTGCCATCATTCCATGCGTTCTGTGGGCCGGATGTAAGTGTCTGGTGTGGGCCAGATCTGGGCCAGAACAAAAGCAAACTGTGGCCCAGAATAGGGTCAGTTCTGGTTCATTTGGTTGAATTCTGGCTGAGGTGTGGTATTGCTATGGCTTAATTGTGGCCTAGATCTGGCAAACAGGAGCGGACCGCCCAAGTGCCATCATTCCATGCGGTATGTGGGCCAGATGTAAGTGTCTGGTGTGGGCCGGATTTGAGCCATATGAATTTTGATAGCTGGTATGGCAACTCAGAATAACAACAACAACAATAATAATAATACTAATACTAATAATAAAAATCTTGTAAATGTCTCTAGTTATCTTGCCGTGATTTGTTTTAGGTCATAAATTCCTTCAGTTATTATATTTATGTTAGTTTCTGGATGATAGTGGCTGTCTGTGTGTTTCTTCATCAGCCAAAAAGTTTTATGGGGCCTGTTGCAATTCTACTTTTTATGCAGTAAGTGGTGTTCAGTTTATCATTCCCTGTCATGAAGTCTCCACTGCAGGGGTCTTCAACAGGGGGTCCACTACTTGTAGAGGGTCCTTGGTGGTAAAAGCAGGGGGTCTGGCAATTATAGTTTCATCTCAAACAATGTTGCGAAAAAATAATATTGAATGTGGCAAACAGACAATATTAATGTGCGTGTCAGTCTGCAGTGTGTCTTGCTTCTTTTTGAGAATTGTACTTTCTTTTATATAGTGTGTATGTGAGCATGTGTGTGTGTGTGTACAGTATATATATATATATATATATATATATATATATATATATATATATATATATATATATATATATATATATATATATATACAGTTGCAATCAGAATTATTCAACCCCCTGAATTGTTAGCCCCCTGTTTATTTTTTTCCCCAATTTCTGTTTAAAGGAGAGAAGATTTTTTCAACACATTTCTAAACATAATAGTTTTAATAACTCATTTCTAATAACTGATTTATTTTATCTTTGCCATAATGACAGTAAATCATATTTTACTAGATATTTTTCAAGACACTTCTATACAGCTTAAAGTGACATTTAAAGGCTTAACTAGGTTAATTAGGTTAACTAGGCAGGTTAGGGTAATTAGGCAAAATATTGTATAGCGATGGTTTGTTCTGTAGACTATAGAAAAAAAAAATATAGCTTAAAGGGGCTAATAATTTTGACCTTAAAATGGTTTTGAAAAAAATAAAAATGCTTTTATTCTAGCCAAAATAAAACAAATAAGACTTTCTCCAGAAGAAAAAATATGATCATATATACTGTGAAAATTTCCTTGCTCTGTTAAACATCATTTGGAAAATATTTGAAAAAAGATAAAAAACATTCAAAGTGGGCTAATAATTCTGACTTCAACTGTGTGTGTGTGTGTGTGTGTGTGTGTGTGTGTGTGTGTGTGTGTGTGTGTATGTATCTATATATATATGAATGTACATAAATACATAAATTAATGATAAACAATAATAATAAACATTTATATGAGGGCACAGTGGGTAGCGTAAAAACATAAACTGATTGATTTTTGTTTGCAATAGTTAACAATTGGTTGTTTATTGATTCGTTTGAATGCTTTTTCCCTTCAATAATATATGAGAAAATGTTAAAAGTTACGTTCATTTTAAGAAGTTGTTTCTTTATAATTTAGTAAATGTGCCCCTAGTCCACAAAAAAAGGTTGTAAAATGTTTTTTTTTAGATTTATATATAATCTGAAATATGAAAAAGCTTTCCGTTGATATAGTTTGTTGAAAGTATTTAGCTGAAAATCTGGAATCTGAGGGTTAAATCTTTAATACTGTCTTAATGAAGTGCTTGGCAATGCATATTATTAATCAAAAATTAGATTTTGATATACCATAGGAAACTTGTAAAATTTCTTCATGGAACAAGATCTTAACTTAATATTCTAATGATTTTTTCATGGGCAACGCAGTGGCGCAGTAGGTAGTGCTGTTGCCTCACAGCAAGAACGTCGCTGGGTCGCAGGTTCGAACCTCGGCTGGGCTGGGTCAGTTGGCGTTTCTGTGTGGAGTTTGCATGTTCTCCCTGCGTTCGCGTGGGTTTCCTCCGGGTGCTCCAGTTTCCCCCACAGTCCAAAGACATGCAGTACAGGTGAATTGGGTAGGCTAAATTGTCCATAGTGTATGAGATGGATTGTCCAGAGATGGGTTGTGGCTGGAAGGGCATCCGCTGCGTAAAATCGTGCTGGATAAGTTGGCGGTTCATTCCGCTGTGGCGACCCCGCAAGGGACAAAAGCCGACAAGAAAATGAATGAATGAATGAATGAATGATTTTTTCATTTATCATTTTGACCCAAACAACATATTCCTGTTCAACATAATGATCTCGTTTGAACTTTGTGGTTAACGGTCACTAATATATACATATTATAAAGTGTTGCCCCACTGTAAAATCAAGTAGTGCAATTAATTAAATAAAATTAGTTAATCTGACTTACATTTTTAAATGAAAGTTCATTGTACTTTATAGAAACAAGTTACATGAACTCAAAAGTTAATTGTATTAGGCTGAACTTAAACTGAATAAGTTCACCCAAAGACTATAGAATACACAAGAGATGTCACTCGTATCTTTTTGAATGGGGAAAAGTATAACTGTCAATAAAGCCCCGCCTACTATACAGGAGCTAATCATCAATTGCTATATGGTGAAAAAAGTCCGCCTTCTAGTACAGGAGCCAATCATCGAACGCTATAGACTGACAATACTCCGGGGGAGGGGCTTGGACCAGACGTGAGTTTTTGCAGATTTTGTGTGATTTGGATGTTTAAAAAATTAAACTAAAGGGACAGCTGTTGTTTAATTTTATTGGTGATTCCTAATATGAAATTCAATCATAAGCTTGGCAAGCTATTTTGGAGAATTTGATGATTTCCCATTCAAACAAAATGCCCAAGCATACTGCCCGAGAGGGATTTCAAAGATGGCCGCCAAGTGAAATGACTTGCCTTAAAGGGACTTTGGTTTACCCAACCATGCAGATTTCTAGTTCCCAGCATGCTTTGTGTCAGACTGGAAAATAAATGTAAAAAATAGTGTTCTAGTGTATTTTTTGAACATGGTTAAAACAGGGAGACATGATTAAATATGAGATTTATTATATTATATTATATTACAGATTGAATTAAGTCAACAAAACTTAAATGGTCTAAGTAAATGTGACCATTTGTGAAGTAAGGAATATATATATATATATATATATATATATATATATATGTATATATATATATATATATATATATATATATATATATGAGCAATATTACTCGAGTATCAGTGTGATATGCCTGTATATCCAGCCTGATCTCACGAGAAAACATAAGTATTTTACGTTTTGTCAGTTTAGTGGCTAATTTGTCCAAGTTCAGTCGTATGAAATTGTACGATTTTAAAAAGGAGGCATGGCACCTAACCGTCATTTGGTGATGAGCAAATCGTACTAAACTGTACGAATTTGATCGTACGAATTTATACGAATTAGCCACTAAATCAAAAAGTTATGAATTGCCGTGAGATTGAGTTGGTATATCGGCACTGGTGGGAGGCATTCGTTGGCTCAAGGCCGCAGGCCAAGTGCTTTAGTGCCCCCCACCAGTGACAATATACAGCCATATCTCACTGCTATGAGTGTGATATTGTATGTATACAACAGTTTGACGGCATATTTGTGTATATACAAAAGAAAATAAAACACAGAAATCCTTTTGTAGGAGGAACTACTTTCTTCGGCCATTCATTCACATCTGCAGCTGATGTCAGAACAGCAGAAACTATTATTAAATCACCAATGTCACTTTAGAGCTAGTATTTGAATGATTCTCTAGCGTAATATTTAAAGTGATGACAAAACAGGTGATTTTGCTCACATATTAGGATTATAAGGTTGAACGGCATGAAATGTCATCTCAGTCTACAGAGATTTCCCAGTATTTCTCTGTTGCAATCGGGAGTTCACTATAATTAACCCCGAAAAATTAAAAGCAAAGCAAACACTACCAGATTACTATAGTATAAATACAGCACTACAAAATACAAAAGAGAGAGATTGATTTAGAATGTCACTAACCTGTTTTAGAATGATTTGATCAGCTGTTATTCTCCCCTAAGGACTTATTATGTGGTCTCTGTTGCCATCTTATATATATATGAAGAGTTCAGATGCAAAAACCTCTAAATGCCGTCTAAACTTTTCTCCTAAAATAAGAATTTTTCTCAACCTCCTATGTTTATGTTTACTTATGTCACTTAAAAGGCAATGAAAAGAACTTGTCCTTCACTATAAATGTAAAATTATTGAGCCAACACACAAGAGTGGGTAAAAAAGTAATATTAGAAGAAAATATCAAATGGCTTTTAGAGGTTTTTGCATCTAAACTCTTCATATATACATATATACATCAACACATATATACATCAACTCTATTCATATAAGTTAAAATTACTTAATTGAATTAAGGCAATACAATTAAGTAAACTTAAGATTTTTTTATTTACAGTGTTCTGTAATGTGTTATATTCAGTTATTTTAATGATTTATCCTATAGGAAGGTTTATGAATACAGATCCCTGCCCTGTATCTACAAAAGAAGTCCTTAGGCTTAAAAAGGATTTCAACTATAGGTCCAGTTTTAAACTAAGATCACACCATCATTTCCCATTCTTACCCTGTTAAAGATGAAAGGCAATAAAGTTTGACTTGGCAGGTTTCATATAGCACACTGAGAAATATAGTCCTCATAAGCTTCAAAGCACCCAATATTGCTTCCTTATATTAGGTAATGCTACACATACTCAGCTGTCACACTTTCTCTAACACCTTAACCTTATTTATATATGACACCATTGCCAATCAATAAAGCTATGACAGGATTCAGCTTTAAGTCCCAGCAGTCCACAGTGAGTCAGGATATTTCCATTTCGCCTGCATGGTCACAGGAAGAAGAAGAAAAAAAGGGAAGTTCAAAGCGTTGTTGTTTATTTGTCACACCTGAAAGGGCAGAAGAGATGTCCTTTAGAGCAGTTAAATGAAGTGAATGGTTGAAAAGACTAAACAAATGGCAGAAATGGTAATGTGTTTGTTATGCAGTCTTTGGAAGTCCTCTCAATCTGCTGCCGATAATTCCTCGCTAGATACGCCTCAGTGGAAACTTTCTGTGGTTCGTTTCTGAACGTGTTTCTCCTTGTAATTATACCAGCAGAATGTATTTCAGCTGAGTCAAATTGATGGGCATATAAACAGAACTGACTTTGTCCAAAAATTTACCTCTAAATTTTCTGAAGTTACAGCTGAAACTAGCAACATAGTGGAATAAAACTCCAATAATTTTTATACACTATTGATGATTACCAGTTACAAGTCTTTTATAATGCTGAGTGTTTGTGTTTAGTTCATCGTTTATCCAGCCTCAACTTGTTCCAAACCATTAGGAATTTCTCTTGAACTTAAAATACATTTTAAGAATGCTAATCTGCCAGTTGATGATACTATACAGCACCTCGGTTTACAGGTACTACAGTAGTATCAGTGTGCGAATTACATGGTGGTTTTGGGGGGGATTGACCCTCCTAATTAAGGTTTGACACCCCCTGAAGGACATCAAAACAAGATGTGTGAGGAGGTCAGCCTTTTGAAACTGAGAAAAAAGTTCACTCTGATCTGTATTTTAAATAATAATGCTAATAAATTAAAATAATAGACATCTATTTGATAACCCCTATGACAGTTCATGCCATTGTGAATACATAATCGCGCCAATCAGTCTGAAACCAGCAGATTTAGAGCACCGATAGACACCGCAAGAGTTCACAAGACATAGGTGTTTGTTTCTACATATCGCCTAAAAGTAACACCAAATTAGATGCATTGTTTGTCCTAAAGTAAGACGAAATAGCTAATCATGTCAGAACACACTAAATAGCCTATTCCTCAAAACACTGAAAACTTAAATATATTTTATGAATAAATTAAATGTAATTTAAATAAACACATACATTTGATTCACTGAAGCATGTATTACACAAACTAACATTACCAATGACGATGACCCACCCCCAATCGTCAATATATAATTCGCACACTGACTACTATGGTAACACTGCCCTTATGCACAACAGTTAAGCTTCTTAAAATGTCCATTTGAACTCTTACAGTATGTCTGAAATACATTATAGGATAAGTCTTTTAGAATGCCCTGTGTAGTAAATGCTGAGCATTATTTTTATATGGTATCTGAGTGTTCAATAGTATTTTCTTTTTTTTCTTATGGAACTTATTGGGAACAATTAACTGTTTAGTTACAGACATTCTTCAAAATGTCTTCTTTTTTTCTTCGGAACCAGAAATTCAACCTACAGTCACTGGATTACAAGTTCAACTCACTGACCATCTGCCCACCTCCCGTCCCCCAGCTAATTATGTTATTGTATGTTGTTTCATTCATGTCTTGATGTTTCAAATATAAAAGATAGCTACTTTGCCAAACAGTCTGCAGTAACATCCTAAAATGTAAACGTTAAAAAAGTTAGCTTTCTAACCTTTGGAATTTTAAGATGAAACATGAAACACCAAAGATAAAAACAGAACACCTATTTGTATTGAAAAAATATTTTTTTTTGTGTGCAGTTTTTATTATTATTATTATTATTATTATTATTATTAATCTTAATATTATTACTGTCTCCACATTTAATTGTTTTCTTATAATACAACAAGAATGTGGTTTTAAAATAAAAAAAATACTTTTATAGAAATATATATAAAAAAAATAATAATATAAAAATAAACTTTTAAAAATGTTCCCCCAGCTGGTCCTTAACCCCCGCCCCCCTTTAAAAAATAAATACACAAATCTAGGCTCTGTCCTGCTTACTGATTTAAATCAACTGTAGGTTGTGTAAATATCCAACAAAACAACTAAAAGATAAGCTAAAGACAATTTCAAACATAACCCATTTTCAGATTCACATTGGACGAATCAACTTTTAGTGCCACTCACTGAAAATATCTCTTTGAAAGTGTCAATTAGTATGCAAGAAGCCACATAATATTATTTTGCAGAAATGTCACCACAGGTGCATGTTAATGATATTTCTAGTTTGCATATAAAAATGACTATAAATGTACACATAAAAGCCGGCTTCAAAAGCATCATGATGATTGTTAGGTCATTGCTCAGGGGTGCGTTTCTGCAAACCACTGTTAGCCAACTTAGGTCAAAAGTTCCTTTGTTACAAACATAGTTTGTTGGTTTGGCATTTCCCAAATCCATTGTTCCAACCAACATTCACAAACTGCATTGCAAACTTACACCTCTGGAGCTGTAGTTAGAAGCATAGTTCATGGTTGTGTTCTATTCCCAGTTATCCCCCCTATGCCCTATTAATTTAGAACGTTCCAACATTTAAACTTGAAATGTAAAAAAAAAAACATTAAAGTCATCACTCTTTGGTGTAATTTGCCTTTAAAGTATTTTTTTACAGTTCAGTTTTAGCGATCGTCATATTGACAGTTGCGTTCCCTTCGTAGTGCACTTTGAAAACATTTATGCCATTTTGAACACTCGTGACGAAAGCTATAGGTGACCTATTATTTAAAAGCGGAATTTATGTTACGTCTCCAAAGCTTGTGAAAACAAAAAACATAGCATACGTTAATCGTTTTAATTTATAGTTGGTTATTTATTAGGAAATGTATCTGTAGTCTGCTCTATATGACATGGGCCTATTGGTTAGAACAATTCTGCAGTGCTACTTCTACTACTAATAATAATATATCAATAATAATAATAAAATAATAATAATTATTATTATTATTATTAAGTAGGATTTTTTTTTTTTTTAATAAAAAGCCTTTCGTAAATTACAATCATTAACGATTTATATGATTTTATATTAGATTAGAATATGTTTTTGTGAGTGGTTATGTTTTAAAAAGAATATGGAATGTTCAAAATATTTGTAAAGGAAACATATAGGCCCTATATCTGCCGTTTACATTTATTTCAATTAATATCGATACACAAGTGCATGTTTTTTACTAAAACTAGCTTAATATTGAATTTAAAAAATAATAATTGCGTGTAATTATTGGAGTTTTTTCTAAAGAAGTTGTTATTTCACCTCATTTAGAGCGTTATTATAGACGTGCGAAAAAGCAACTATGGTTTTGGGAAGCACTAGTCACTACATCGTTATTTTCGCAAACAATGCATTGTACTATGGTAGTTCATTAACGAGTTACAGTATGTCGTTGATTGGGAACAAGTTCATTGTTGCTTGTTAGTTTAAAGTCAAAAGACAATGTTAAAACTCCTCCAAAACTGTGCACTCCCGGTCAATAAGAAGCTCAAGTGTGACAGGCAACGTCCAGAACAGACAAAAATTTGGACGTGTTTCCAAGCAAATGATTGGGTCCGGTCTCCAAGCCATAGTCATTTAGCTTGATAAATGGGTTCCCTTTGATTCCAGCCCCCCTGCCGACTTGTTGACATTACTCTCTTGTGAAGGTTATTTTCCAAGGGAAACAATCCATCCGCCAAATTTGTCTGCTCACAAATGATTCAAAAACATACCATCATATTAAAACCCAAAGACAAGCTCCAGCTACGTTGTCGGTTTTGTCGGACTAATATAGAGTCAAACGGTCCCCTCTTAACTGCCTCGCAGCAAGAATCCATCTTCCTTTATCTCTAGCTTCTTACAAAAGAACGTTGTAGACTATCCGAACAGAAAGGCCAGTGATCACGGTGAACGGTCGAATCAGTTATTAAGCATTATTGTTATTCTCATCTCTTATTCGAGCCTCAAGTCATAGCGTAGCACTACAGAGCACCTTAGCGAGCTGTGATAGATTCGAGAACTAAACAGAGCTGACTGAAGTTTCAAGGTTAGGGGGGCTTTTTATGGACTCTGGGATGGGAACGCCAAGCTCGGTCGTGATCATGGTTTCCATTATGGCTAACATGGCCCTGCAGACTGCTCATCCGTCATGGTGATGCAGAACGAGTGGAGCGTTCCCTACATGAGGCCCGAGCAGGTGGCGGGAAGAGGCTGCTCTTTCCCTTGGCTCAGGAAGTCAGACAAGGCAGTTAGACAAGGTAAAACAAAGCACCATTCAGTGATGCCTGTTATGGATTCATAGCTATAGACTGACAAATGAAGTTCAAAGTGCTATAGTCAATGCTGTGTTGCAGTAGTCTATTATTAAGCCTGTTTATGATTTATGTGATTTACAGAAGATAATGACTTAAAAGTCATTTGGTGTTAAAAAAAAGATTTTATACCATAATACTAATTAATTATAACGTTTATTATAATCTTTATACTTTACTATTACCATTCAAACCACAACAAGGCACATTTTTCAGCAAGTTTTTTAGCGGTTCATTCTGCTGTGGCAACCCCTGATGATTCAGGGACTAAGTTGAAGGAAAATGAATGAATGAAGGAATGAATTAATGGTAATATTTACTATTACACAATAATACAATCACAACCAGGGCTTAATTTGAGCCGGAACATGCTGGATCCGGATCCGGCACCTCTGAAATCTGATCCTGCACCTCATTTTACCAATCCCCCTCCTCAACCGCCCTCCTCCGCCATCCGCTGTTCACTTTCACTTTCTTCCGCGACTCCCCAACCCTCTTCGCTTTCGTCCGCGACAATCCCTCTCGCTCTTCACTTTCGTCCGCGACACCCCTTCGCCATTCAACGCCCCATCATCACCCCCCTCACCCTCCTGATCTTCAATTTCGTGGACGACACGCCGGAACATGCCGGATCCGTTAACCCGATCTGTTCCAGGACCTCGCAATTCACAAATTAAGCACTAATCATAACATACACTGTAAAAAAAAAAGGGTCACACTTTATTTCGATGGTCCGTTTGTTGAATATAAGTTACATTGCATCTACATGTCAATTAATTCTCATTAGATTATAAGTAGACTGTTGGGTTGGGGTTAGGGTTGGGGTTAGGGTAAGTTGACATGTACTTGCAAAGTTTCTTATACTCAGTTAAATGTCTGTTGAAGGCCTGTTAAATGTCAGTATCAACAGATATTAAGCAGACAGTCTACTAATGCTCAAATGGACCATCAAAATAAAGTGTTACCAAAAAAAATCCACACAATCTTTCATGTTGTCTCAACTCAAATCAAGTTAACTTAATAATTTTTACTAATTTAAATGGATCGAACATAAAACAATTAAGTTGTTCCCAAAAAACAAAAAAAGTGTTGTTTCAACTCATTTTAAATAAGTAGTTTGAGAATATAAAATATATTAGCACAGACTCCTCTGAGTAGTTCAGATCCTCTTGACTGTTAGCGAGTAGCATCCTCCACATACAGTAAATCATATGCCAAAGTAATTGGCAGTTCACTCCACTGTGATGACCCCTAGCTGATAAACCAGGGAATGCACCAAAAATATTGAGTAGGTGAGTGTTTGCGAGTATAATAATATACATGCTTATCTGCCACTGTTCCTAACTGTTTGCCGCCATTTTGTGACTGAATAAAATGTGGGTTAGTGTAGGCTTCATTCAGACTTTTTTTCTTTCTGAAAGCTTAATTAAGGGTTAGTAGATTATTACAGCTCAGATCATTGTTTTGTGTTTAATTGTTTACTTTTGTGGCCCTGTCATAAATGGATTAATGTACATCTAGGTGGTTGTTTTCACAAAATAAAGCCCTTCAGTCTTACAACAGCCCCACCCAGATAGCATACAAATGTGGGCCACTTTAGGCAGTTATGCGGCAGTGGTGGTATTCCTTCAGCCCAGACAAAATTAATGTGAGCCTGAAGTGGCCCACCTGTACAATGGCAAAGGGGGGCCAAAAATTCAAATTCATATATGGGCCATTTAAGGCAAAGATTTGGCACTTATGGCAAAATGTAATCTGAATGTGAGACTAATGTGGCCCATGTGGAAAATGATAAATTTGGCCCAAATGATGGAGGACAAATGTGGGCCACAGTTGGCAAAAATGTGGCATAGTCATTTAAGGGGAAATCTGGGTCTAAACCTAAAGTGGCTCACATGTGTAAGTGCAAATGTGGCCCAGTTAACTTAAAACATATGTGTGCCACTTTTGGCAAATATTTGGCACAGTAAGCTCTGGCTATTGCAGCTGTGAGCCTAATGTGGTCCAGAGAAAATATGGCAAATGTGGCCCAGTTACTTTAAAACATATGTGGGCCATTTTTGGCAAATATTCAGCACAGTAAACTCTGGCTAATGCAGCCGTTAGCCTATAGTGGCCCAGAGAAGATATGGCAAATGTGGCCCAGTTATCTTCAAACACATGTGGGCCACATTTGGCGAATATTCGGCACAGTAAGGCTAATGTGGCTAATGGCTAATGTGGATTTGAGCCTATAGTGGCTCAGAGAAGATATGGCAAATGTGGCCCAGCTATCCTAAAACAAAAGTGGGCCACTTTTGGCAATTTTTTTACACAGTTAGCTCTGGCTAATGTGGCTGTGAGCCTAACGCGGCCCAGAGAAGATATGGCAAATGTGGCCCAGTTATCTTCAAACACATGTGGGCCACATTTGGCGAATATTCGGCACAGTAAGCTTTGGCTAATGTGGATTTGAGCCTATAGTGGCTCAGAGAAGATATGGCAAATGTGGCCCAGCTATCCTAAAACAAAAGTGGGCCACTTTTGGCAATTTTTTTACACAGTAAGCTCTGGCTAATGTGGCTGTGAGCCTAACGCGGCCCAGAGAAGATATGGCAAATGTGGCCCAGTTATCTTTAAACACATGTGGGCCACATTTGGCGAATATTCGGCACAGTAAGCTTTGGCTAATGTGGATTTGAGCCTATAGTGGCTCAGAGAGATATGGCAAATGTGGCCCAGCTATCCTAAAACAAAAGTGGGCCACTTTTGGCAATTTTTTTACACAGTAAGCTCTGGCTAATGTGGCTGTGAGCCTAAAGCGGCCCAGAGAAGATATGGCAAATGTGGCCCAGTTATCTTAAAACATACTGTATGTGGACCACATAGACTAAAGTCACCATCATGAAGAAAAGTGTTTGCTTTAGTTGGGCTTATAGCCCTGAAGCTTTTAATATAATTTTTCTTTTGGCTGCTGTAACTGTTAAGAACTTTTCTTGAAAAGTTTATTCATTACAGCAAACAAGCCTAGTAAAAAAAAAAAAAAACAATAAAATTAAGTGAGGCACAACCTGTGATGAAGTAATATAATTCACAGATGTTAACCAATCTTTAATCCATTATTAGAAGTAACGTAATATCATGCTTGCACATGCCACAGGATTGTGAAGGTTTATAAGCAAAACAATTCTATGGTTCAACTTCTGCTCACAGAGACATCAATAATCAGCGTATGAACCTCAACAACAGTGACAATTAACAAAATGAACAAAACTCACAAACATCACAAAAAGGATACTAAAAGTGACAATCAACAACGTCAACATAAACAGCAGAATCAAAAGCAAATAATGAAAACTGTATCATCAATAAGAATGTATTCATACTGCAATGCATGCTGGGATTTTTGTACTTTGCCACACCCAGCAAGTGTAAGGTGTAGGCCAGATCTGGGCCTGGGGCCAGAATAAAAGCAAATTGTGGCCCAGAATAGGGTCAGTTCTGGTTCATTTGGTTGAATTCTGGCTAATATGTGGTATTGCTTTGGCTTTTTTGTGGCCCAGATCTGACAAACAGGAGCGGACTGCCCAGGTGCCATCATTCCATGTGGTATGTGGGCCGGATATAAGGGTCTGGTGTGGGCCGGATTTGAGCCACATGAATTTTGCTAGCTGGGTATGCTATATGCATTAGGCTTCTGATAAGACTGCCCTGCTTTATTCTGTGAAAACAACCACCTAGATTATCCCTTACTCATAAATACATCACTTTATCTGGTAGAACATTTAAGTATCTGGATGTAACATTATTTTCTATATTCCCATATAAAAAAAGTAATTTAAAACAGTAAAGTACATATTTATTTATTTATATATTTAAAATCACTAAGGTTGATGCAGTCCCCAAAATGGGATGTCTTGTCTTTGACCCTTATATATTTCTACATGACTTTCACATAATTAAATAAATACGTTTTCAAAGACCAGTTCAGTTAATTTTACCAGAACTGTAGCAATTCCACCCTAGTTATCACATCAAGTTAATGTTTCCAAAAAAACATTCGGATTTCAGAGGAACCAAGAAATATGATTTCATGGTAGCTGAAGAGCAGTAAAAAATAATGCTAAGAAGAAGGTTTTCTTGCAGGACTCCCAGAGTTCATCAAGATTCTTTGGATTCATCTTCAATGCCTTCTCCTTCATCTTACCCCAGACATGCTCAATAATGTTTAAGTCTGGTGACTGGGCTGGCCAGTCCTTCTTGACCTTCTTTGCTTTCAGGAACTTTGATGTGGAGGCTGAAGTACGAGTTCAAAGTTCATTTATTTATAGAGCACATTTAAAACAGTAACAAGACTGACCAAAGTGCTGTACATAAGACAAAGTAAAATAAAAAGACAGAATGTAAAAACATAGAAATAAGACAAGAGAAACAACTGAAAAAAATGTAAAAATGTAGCAATAGAAAGGACTATTAAATTATTATTAAAAAGCCAAACTAAAAATGTACGTTTTAAGGAATGATTTAAAAATAGATAGTGATGGAGTCATTCTAATCTCAAGGGGCAAGGTGTTCTATAACAGAGGACCCGCCACAGAAAAATCTATGTTTCAGTCTGGAGTGAGGAACTAAAAGAAGATTCTGATCACTTGATCTAAAAGATCTCACGGGAGTGTAACAATGCAACAGTTCTGAGAGATAGGTTGGGTCTAGATTATGAAGGGATTTATATGTCAGTAAAAGCACTTAAAAATCAATTCTGAGTTGGACGGGCAGCCAATGGAGGCCCCTTAAAAGAGGAGTAATGTGGTCCTATTTTCTGCTATTACAGATAAATCTCATCGCAACATTTTGGACCAACTGAAAGTGAGAAATTTGAGATTTTGAAATGCCACAGTGAAGTGCATTGCAGTAGTCTAACCGTGAAATAATAAAAGCGTGGACAGCCATCTCTAGTAATGCGGTGGGAATTAAGAAATGTTTGACTTTAGACAGTAAACGGAGTTGATGAAAACTGGAACCAATAACCGAACTGATCTGTTTGTCTAGTTTCAATGACTCATCAAGGATGACACCCAGATTGCGAACGCGGGGGGATCTGAAGGCAGATAAGCAGCCCAGACCTAGGCATGTGGCCTGAACATTTTAAGTATGTCACACCTGTTGCAGTGCCCTCATGTGGATACTTGAGGGCACTAGCATTTGTTTGGTTTTTGCATGCATCTCTGCACACGTGATCACTTATTGTTTTCAGCTGTTCCTTGTTTGTTTAATTGAGTCCTGTCTTTATAAGCCCTGTTCTGTTGTGTTTTAGTCGCCTTTGGATTTTTGCTTAGTGCTTTTTGTTCCTCGTGATTTGGTTTGATCACTTTGTTTTGTATCTTCTTGATTATTTTGGATTCCTGATTTGTTTCTGGTCTATACTTCCCGTTTTTGGTATCACACATTTTTTTGTACTCCTGCTTGTTTCTTGTCTGCACTGTGTTTTTTCGACGTCGTCGTTGTTTTGTTAAATAAATCCATTTGGCTGCACATGGATCTTTTCTTGTTTGTGTTAAACCCTATCGTGACACAGTAGGGCAGAAGACAATCACCACTGTTTTATCATCATTTAATGTTAAATCATTGTGGGATAGCCAGATTTTAATCTCATCTAAGCACTTTAGTAAGGTACTAAGAGCGAGAGGGTCATGCTATCTCTTGCATGCCCCCACACTGAATGTAACCCCAAACCAGGATTTTCCTTTACCAAATTTGACTGATTTCTATGAGAATCTTGGGTCCATGCAGGTTCCAGTAGGTCTTCTGCAGTTTTTGTGATGGTTGGGATGCTGTTCAACAGATGATTCTTCAGAAAAATCTACCTTCACTTTTCCAAATGATCAACTAGAAGTCAAGTTATTATTTGTTGCTCTTACAACTGAGATTGACAACAAGACTTTTGTCAGGTAGTGTATATATGTCCTTATTTAGCTTATTTAACAATACCACAATGTATGTGTTTTGCCATAATTTTACACAGTAAAATACTAACACAATGTGTGTTTCACAATAGCTACTGCATATATAAACTCTGGATTTCGTTTATTTTTAATGCCCCTTTAATCTGAACTAATTTCTATCTGGCTGAAAATTGAATAGTGAATAGGCTGTATAAATTTCAGCAATTTGAACTTTATATTAGTAATTTTCTACAAGTGAAGTTTATGTATAAACAAATATCGAGAGGATCACTTGCTTATGATTGTTCTCAGCTGTTCCAGCATTATCCCATGATCGATTATCCAATCAGACGACTCCTAACTCACTATAAATAACCAGAGTTTTCTTATCTAAATAACTTCATCTTGAAGACCCCCCACACCTCTATTTTCCCTCCTTATTAGACGGGCGACACGGCGGCCCAGCGACTAGCACTGTGGCCTCACAGCAAGAATGCCACTGGTTTAAGTCCCTACTAAACCAGAAGACATTTCTGTGTGGAGTTTTGCTTGTTCTCCCCGTGCTCCCGTGGGTTTTCCCCGGGTTCCTCCCACAGTCCAAATAATACGCACCCTAAGTAAATTGAACACACAAAATTAATACCATAGTCAAGCTCTAAGAAAACACTCCTCTCCTCAGTCATCCATTTCCATCATTCAGCTAGAATGAGCCTGGGGAGTTTATCGAGATCTACCTGAGCTCAAACCCCCCTCTCGCCCTGCAAACGGGAGGGAGCACAGGGCTCTCTCCCAGGACAGCATGCCAAACAAGCTTTTATTATCAATCATCAGCTAAGTGTGAACTCTTGAATATAATATGAAATACAACCCAGATTATGGCTATAGTAATATGACTTTTGCAACATCCTACTGTGTATATAAACCCTCATCTACTAAACTCAGAATTCAAACTATAGAACTTTGAAAGCTTTTTCCAGGGCTTTGCGTTACTTCAGAAGCTCTGGACAGTGACTAACAGGCAAAAGCCACGGCAGCCCTTTTTAGGTCACTACGGTTTGTACATGGCCGATATTCAAGCTGTGCTGACTCTGGAAGACTCTGATTCCTGTTGTTACATGGCCTTAAGGTTAACTCTGGCCTTTGTGTCCTGCAGAGTGTTTTTTTTTTTTTTTTTTGCTTTTACAAGAATTTTTGCACCTGACAGCAAGTGGCTCAAAAAAGTGGCTCTTGTTCATTGCCTTGAGCAGTGAAATAGACCTTGCAACTGTCTCTTGGAGGAGCAAACCTTTACTTGTGCTAAAATTAAACAGTTTGCTCAGAACAAAGCAATAAATAAAAAAGTACAAGTTTTGAAAGAAGTCAATGTTATACTTCAGTTCTTTCACAGCTATAAGCCTTATATGAAGCCACTGTAATTGTATTAGTAATTGCAGTTATTCAGATATCAGTTCTAGCGTAAATGGTGAAAATGAAGTGAGACCAACTTGTTCATAAAATCTGTTGGGATGAAATTGAAATTGACTTCATCTAGAATGTTTCAGTTTGTTCACTTTATATTGGGTGACTGTACAATTTTCTTTATTCAGGTATGACAAATTCAAGCATGCCCATAGCCAGGGGTGGTTCGGTTGACAATAACTAATAATAATAATAATTCCTTACATTTATATAGCACTTTTCTGGACACTCAAAATGCTTTACACGTTAGGGAGAATCTCCTCATCCACCTCCAGTGTCCAATGAGGCTTTAATACAAAGCGGAGTCCTCAGCCGTCAGCTGTAACTTCACAGCAAAAGGCGCTAATCCCGTCAAATCTGTGTTTTTGAGGCTGTTTATATTGCTCACTTCATTTCTGGAGAGCGCCACATACGTCCCAGGAGCTATGTTTTTTTGCATTTTTTGTTTTCGCAAAACTGCCAGAGGCCTCTGTGTATGCTTTTTCAGATCTCATATTTCGCTCACGAGTGCGCCTGCTGTTCTCGCATAAATCCACCAGAGGCCGCTGTCGACTGACTGACTGACTGACTGACTGACTGAATGACGGATCGACTGACCCACCCTCCTCCTTCCTTAAACCCAAGCAATAGTGTTTTCAAAAGCACCGATTGACCAGCGCCCACCCACTTCTTAATAAAAGGAATCCAAAAAAGGAAAAGGCCTCGCCTGTTTTTTTTACCACGTTTTCAGATTTTACCACATTTCACCCTGTTATTTACTTTTTTTGGCTTCATTTTTTGTCTTATCTGCTTACTTGAACCGTTCTTCACCAGACTCAAACCCCTTCATTGTGGTCAACTCCTCTCTGCATCTCAAGTCCACCGACGTACATGGCGAGCTACTGGACAAACTGGTAACAGTGGGAAAGCCGTCCATACGAAGGTAATGGTCAGCTGGTAAGCGCAAAAAGGAACGGCGTCATACTATCTTGTAGCATTCATTTTAAAGACGAAATGCGGTCATACGTACTTCTGGCTACATAATTCGCGATCTCCAGAAATGTATACAGGGCTACGTTTTCAGAATCCTGTGTTGGAATATAATCAGCTTCTAATGGAAACAATTAATGAATTCAAATGTTTATAATGATACTTGATAAAAACAGTCTGCACAAAAACTTTGATTGACATTCTCCCATAAAACGTCATCAGAGGGGAAAGGCCCCGCCCATTAGTGTCAATTTCTCCCTCATTAGCATAGACAGACCTGAGTAAGAAGCAGCCATCTGCCTTTAGAGTTTTCACTGTTTGGATCAAAGCCTAAAAGGAGACATTTTAAAGAGTTATAAAGCATTAATTGTGTTGTATTTTCAGCTGAAACTTCACATACACACTTTAGGGACATCAGAGGCTTATGTTACATCTTGTAAAAAGTCGCATAATAGGCCCCTTTTAAAATGTTAATCAACCTAAAGGTAAAAAAGGAGATATTACATTCAGTTGTTTTATATTCATAAAATAATAACAAATCTGAATATGTTAACCTCCATCAGAATGGCACCTGCGTAATTTCCGTTTTGTGTTTAATTTTGCCTCTGCCGCTCACTGTCGATAACTCTCTGCTTTGACTGACGGCTCTGTGTTTGTGTGGTCTTATCCCATGTCAATATTACAAATAGGATCAAATGTGTAAAGTGACCTTTTCCTGCCAGTTTACCAGCAGCTTATTTTCTTTCGTCAGGCAGATTTACAGCTCTGGCTTCTCTTCGCCTTATTGTGTTCTAGTCAGCTGTTTTCTCCGTCTGCGCCCTGTTCCTTCAGACCTGCTTATCCAGCATTATTCCACCCTCATCTCACCCCAAAATGAGAGTGTCTTATGTCGGCCTAAATCTATCAAACCTGGGGTCCAGAACCACTTAGAGCACAAAAAAAGGAAACACGGGCATTTCATAAGAGGGTTGAGGAGAGATTGAGCCAGGTTTGTGCTGGATGAATAAGGGGGAAAAGATGGAGCGTATGAGGGAGGCCCAGGATGCAGTGAGCCGGTAGGTGTGATGCCACGGATAAGAAAAGCAGCCCAGCGCAGGCGGGAGAGACAGATTTTACTGATAAGACTGCAGAGAGCCGAAGGTAATAAATAGAGGTTCATAGCAGGGTTAGACAGCAAATGCGGAAATGTGTGACTTTAAACTTCGGAAATGAAACAGAGGGGTTGTAACCAGTGTTAGGCAGAGCACCTGTCCCACTTTGCATTGTACCACACATCATTTTCACCTTCTGTCATGTTGCATATTGAGAAAATGTCTTGCGTTGTAAACAGTGTGTTAGATTTTAACTGTTATATTAGGGAAAACTCCCTAGTTTTCTTTTGCTTTTGGATGAAAACCTTTTATTTATTATTTTATGTAGTTTCACCTGTATTTGCCAGAGCTGTATCATAAGTACATATGTAGTGGAGGCCAGCTAGTGAAGTGCTGTGCAGGTAAACTTCACTCCTCTGCCCTCTAAAGGTTTTTAAGCGACAGACGCAAGAGGTCATGGTCTTTAGCCTCTTTGTTTAGAACAAAAACGTCGCCGGTTTGCCAGAAAGTTGCCGGTTCGATCCCAGCTTGGAGCGGGTTGGGTGATGTAGGACCAGCGGAGTTACATTGGTGCCATGACCCAGATGGGAGTGAGGTTTAGGGGGGTAATTGTAGCAGAGGCCAGCTAGTGAAGTGCTGTGCAGGTAAACTTCACTCCTCTGACCTCTAAAGTTTCTCAAGCGACAGACGCTAAAGGCCAAGGTCTTTAGCCTCTTTGTTAGAGCAACCGACTTCCATACGGAAAGTCGCCGGTTTGATCCCAGCTTGGAGCGCGTTAGGTGGTGTAGGACCAGCGGGGTTACATTGGTGCCATGACCCGAATGGGAGTGAGGTTTAGGAGGCTAAGTGTAGCAGAGGCCAGCTAGTGAAGTGCTGTGCAGGTAAATCTCACTCCTCTGACTTCTAAAGGTTCTCAAGCGACAGACGCTAGAGGCCAAGGTCTTTAGCCTCTTTGTTAGAGCAACCGACTTCCATACCGAAAGTCGCCGGTTCGATCCCAGCTTGGAGCGGGTTGGGTGGTGTAGGACTGGCGGGGTTACACATAAACCATCTCACACAAATACAATCCTACACTCTCAGAAATAAAGGTACAGAATCTGTCACTGGGGTGGTACCTTTTAAAAGGGTACATTTTTGTAAAATACAGGTGGACATTCAACCCAGGCTCATTTTGATTACGTACCCCTATATACATATCTGGAGAGTGCCAAATATGTCCCAGGAGATACGTTTTTTTGCAATTCTTGTTTTCACAAATTTGCCAGAGGCCGCTGTGTACGCTTTTTAAGACCTCAAATTTCTCTAAAGTGCCTGAGCTGGCCTTTTTCAAAATGAAAAGTATTTGTTTGTATATCAGATTACTGAAAAGAAAGATGTAAACATGATACTAATGCTGGGCACACACCAAATGTGAATTTATGCATTGACACAAGTACGTCAAAGTCAGTGTGGAGATATGATGCTGAATTACGATGTGATTTCTGCAAACACTCTGGAATTTGCCTTTATCAAGTCTTCTGTACAAGTTAAAAAAATTCAACTGGAATGAAAAACCCCCTGCGTGAGGTGAAAAATATCCTGTTAGTAAATCTAGACGTAGACGTGGGTTAGGACGATTCTAAGGGCCCATATATTCAGGGGGCCCACAGAGACATTATAAAGGGCCCGCGAACCACCCCGGCTCTTCACTTTCATTCATTTTCTAATTAGCTTGTCAGAGGGCCCGTGGTGGCCAGCGGCACCCCTGAACAAACGTATACTACTTTAATTAGCAAACATAACCAACATAACTCTGCACTATCATTCTTATATGTATAAAAACATGAAACGTTACAAAAAACGATAGCACCATATTCATAGATACACCATATATCAACATAGGCTCATTCTAAAAACGTAGCCCTATATACATTTCTGGAGATCACAGATTATGCAGCCAGAAGAACGTATTGTCGCATTTCGTCTTTGAAACGAATGCTACGGGGCGGTATGACGCTGTTCCTTTTCTCGCTTACCAACTGACCTCTTATCTACGTATGGATGGCTTTTCTGCTGTTACCAGTTTGTCCAGTGACTCGCCCGCACATACATTAGAGAATTTGAAACGTAGAGCGGAGTTGACCGTGATGACGGGGTTTGAGTTTGGCGAAGAACAGTTCCAGAAAGCAGGTAAGACAAAAACAAAAGCCAAAAAATAAAATAAACCAGTAAATAACAGGGTGAGCATGTGGCAAAATCTGAAAATGTGGTAAAAATCAGGCTGCCATGAGGGCTTTTCTTTTTCTGGATAGCTTTTGAAAACACCGTCGGTTGGGTTTAGGGAAGGAGGAGGGCGGGTCAGTCGATCGGTCAGTCAGTCAGGTAGTCAGTTGACAGCGGCCTCTGATGGATTTACGTGAGAAGAGCAGGCGCAAATGGTACTTGTGAGAAAAATCTAAGATTTCAAAAAGTACACTGCAGCCTCTGGTGAATTCGTGAAAATGAAAACTGCAAAAAAAAAAAAAAAAAAAAAAAAATGTAGCTCCTAGGACGTATTTGGCCCTCTCCAGAAATGTATATAGTGTTACATAATCAGATTGAGTCTGGGATGCCTTATATTGTCAAGAACTGTCTTTTCTTAATTCAGTGTTTCTTGTACAATAGTCTTAATACACTTAACATTCTTTACATGGTAAAATAAATCTTTTCAACAAAATATATCTGTAACAAAACAATACAATTGCTCTCACTCTCTGAATGTGTTTATACAGAACTGTTGAATTTATTTACAGTATTAAAAGGGCACCTAGGTTACCCCTTTTTCCAGATTTAATATAAGTCTTTTGTGTCCCCAGAATGTGTCTGTAAAGTTTCAGCTCAAAACACCCATCAGATTATTTATTATAGCTTTCACCAGTTTGTACTTATATTGTATTTTAATGTATATATTGTATTTTACTGTATTTTATAAGCTCTCAACAAGCTTTTTGCTGTTTTTGTGTACTGGGCCTTTAAGGCTAGTCCTCCCCGCCCACCGTTCCCACGTGCCTGTCAGCGTGCCTCAGGCTGCGTCCGAAACCGCATACTTCCATACTATACAGTACGCTAAAATCAGTATGCAAGCTGAGTAGTATGTCCGAATTCATAGAATTCGAAAATCAGTATGCGAGAAGTACCCGGATGACTGAAGCTGGCATCCCATGCATGCTGCGCTATCCCATGATGCCCCGCGAGAGAATTCATGAATGGGAGTGAATCGACGCAACTGACGCAGGTAGGTCACGTGACCATGACAAAATGGCGGATGTCGTACGTCCGAATTCCATTCATACTTCTTACATTCATACTGTATAGAACGTACTTTTCTAACGGCCGAGTAGTACGTTTAAACTCAAATGCAGTACCTACTGAGTAGTAGGCGGTTTCGGACGCAGCCTCAGTCTCCGCCCTCGGCTGCCACAGACAACTGACAGACATTAAAGGAAGCAGATCTCATGTAACGTTTGTGAGAAAAAACTACAGTAAGAACTTTACCAATGATTATTTGATGCACTTGTTGTGGAGCTGCAACAACGAGTCACACACAATGTCATTTCAAAGTTCATGCACGCACACACACAGACACATACACACACACAGCGCGGACACACACATACAGCGCGCGCATTTAAGCCTAGTTCACACTACAGAATTTTTAGCATCGGCAGATCGCTGTGCAGTTCACACTACATGACTTGATTTTGTGTCTTTTAATCACTGTGGTGTTTACACTACGCGACACTACGTAAATGATCCACAAGAGGGGGGTCACACACTACATGATCTGACAACAACTTGTTCGCCAACAGTTCAGTCAAGCTACCAAACCACAGCCAATGAAATTTTGAGGGAGGAGTCGTCAGAAAAAGCTGAACACTATTGGCTGCTTGTGTGCTGATTACATCACTGACAGCGTTTCAAGCTTTCAAGGGAGCATTTAAAAACACCATCAGTCAGCTGATGCATCAGCGGATTAATCACTCATCTGCAAATTTCAAGTGAATTTTAATTTTTGTTTTTAATTTTTGTAATTTTATAACTCTTTGAAATAAAACTAACATATCTATAACACTCTGACGTTTCCTAAATATCTGTGTATGTCTTTCTAACATTGTTATTTTTAAATTACAAAACAGTATTGAACTGAGCTTTTCTACCTTTAATTATCATATTGGTCAAAATGACTGCATGCATGTCTTCTACTTTTCGCTGTGACTTTATATATGCATGTATTTCTTTACCTCGCAACTTCCTGCTAAAATAAACAGAACTTTCTGATAGCAACAACATAAATTTACTTCAGATATATATTTCCAAACAGCATATTCTGTGCCGCAAAATAGCTCCTGTTTGAAAGTGAAAATGAAAGCGAGGCTCAGACCTTAGCATGTTCTAGTATCTTAACTACATATTTATAGGCTGTATTACCAAAAAAGATTATATTTTTAGGGTAATGCTGTCATAAAATATGATGACAGACATTCAAAGCTTAATTTTAATATCGCAATAGAAGTTTTGAATGTAAATATGATGTGAGAAACGTCAGAATGACCACTATGGTAATTCTAATAGTTACAGAATTCTAGTTTCACTGTTAATATAGCCTACTCTCGTGTCTGTGTTAACACAGAATGAAGCGAGTGCATGGATGCCCATTCTGGCCAATCACAGACGTTTCTGTTCAGCTCCTGAACACACAGCCATTAAGCTCATGCTGATATGCTCTCTCATTGGCTGCAGCTCGTCACTACATCTGACCACACGTGGGGTCGAGTCGGCCGACTGCTCTGGAATATTCAGCATGCTAAATATTGGATTTCCATCTGCGAGGTGTCGGCGACGCTTCAGCGAGCCTCTTTTACGCGTTGTTCAGTAGTTCACACACAAACACTGCCGAGCGCCGTGCACCCGCAGATTTTTCCCCGATCACACCCCAATCTATCGGCGAGCTCGTTAACTTCCAAATAGGGCTCAAATCAGGCTTAAACTCCTGTAGTGTGAACTAGGATACAGGTTAATATCCACTGCTGTATGGATATCTGTTACGTTAATGTACAAATAAACCTGATTTAACATCCACAAACCGGGATTGAAGCGTCTTCTTGTATAATTGTTCTGACACTTGGCTGTGGTGATAAGGTAAATCTGAAGTAAATCGCTGTAATTCATTACAAACATGCACTGTTTTAAAAGATTTTAAACTTGTAAAACTCTCTTGATCACATTTGATGATGATTGATGATCCTAGCAAACTAAACAGACCTTTTATTCCCGGTTGCTTTGCGCACATCCTGTCTTGTTGATAGGATTATAAACGTTACTACAGAGACATGTTAATAAGCAGCTGTCAATCAATTCGGTGGGCGGGGGGACCGCACTCCTACATCAAGTTGCGGTCAGTCTCAAAACCGCTCCAATAGGTCCACATTTTTTATGTTCTTAAATTGAAAAAAAGGACTGGGTGTGTTTATATCACCCAAATATGACGGTCTATACACTATACCTACACATATGCCTGTCCAAACAGCTTAAAAAGTAGATTTTTCACCATAGGTGCCCTTTAAGGCAAGTGCATTATAACTACAATTTAATTGCCTAAAAATAAATGACAATCCCTTCTTTTACTTTTTTTTTTTCAGTGTATCAAGTAATTTAATTATAGAAACTTTGCAGCTACACCCAACACTGGTTATAATGTGGTTCAAACGTAGCTTCCCGGACAGAAGAAAGGTGTGAGCGACAGGATATTTCATCTGTTGTCTGAAGACTGTGTGACTGAGTTTGTAAGACATCAATGAGTGGACGAACACGGTGTGTACGTGAGTGTCCAATTCTGTAAATTGTTCCTCACCATTGCATCGTCATTCATAGAGGCTGAACACACAATGGGGTTTTTATTGTTTGTCCGACTGGGTGTCTAGACGCTGCTGACAGAGACATCTACTCTGGGACCCATGAAGGGCGAATAGGGCCCGCAAACAAACAAACACACACCTGAGCCCACAAACCAAGGTTTAAAGGACACGTTTGATGAAGCTTTTGATGGCTTATCCTGTGTTCTCTAGTCATTACTGACCTGTACAATAAATCAGTAGGTCCATTCACGTTACTGGTGTGGTGATTTAATACAAACACACATAAACCCGTAGACTCAAGGCTGAGGAAACATAGATAGACATACTATTATACAAACATCATTTTGGCAGCAGAGGGCACGACACAAGGCTACTGACTTATGTTGTAATAGAGACCGAGCACATTTAGGCCATGCTCCCATATGGAGTGGGAGGGAGGGGTACTGGTACAATCCAACTCTCTCCATTGACTTTGTATTGCGGGAGGGTGCCTCTTTGTCATTTCTGACTAATAATAAAACCAAATAAATGTTTAAAAGTTACTATGTGACAAAATGTAAAGAAGACAAGCTAAAAAACCCTCCAAAAACAAGTTCTTAATGACACTGAAACGTTCCTGAATGAAAGGGAAAGTGCCAAACTGCAGTTAAAGTCGACAATTTAAAAATGAAACACCCAAAATGACATGAAACTCTGAAGGAAATGTGGATATTGTGGTAACGCAATGACGTTATTCAAATTATGTGCCATAACATGTAAAACAGGATTATGAAAGGAACTTTCAAAAAGCAACTCATGTAAACACCTTAATCATTCATTCATTTTCGCCTTAGTCCCTTTATTATTCTGGGGTCGCCACAGCGGAATGAACCGCCAACTTATCCAGCACATGTTTTATGCAGCGGATGCCCTTCCAGCCGCAACCCATCACTGGGAAACATCCATACACACATTCATTCACACACATACACTACACCCAATTCACCTATGCCACATGTCTTAGGACTTGTGGGGGAAACCAGAGCACCCGGAGGAAACCCACTCGAACACGGGGAGAACATGTAAACTCCACACAGAAACGCCAACTGACCCAGCCGAGGCTCGAACCAGCGACCTTCTTGCTGTGAGGCGAACATGCTACCCACTGTGCCACCATGTCGCCCACCTTAATAATATTATTGTCTTATTCAGATTAAGGCAAATAATTTGATTACTGATGTCCACGTAAACATGGTTACTACAGCTACAAGCTATTCCTGCTGAAAAATCCAGCTTAAACCAGCCTAAGCTGGTTGGCTGGTTTTAGCTGGTTGTCCAGCCTGGTTTTAGAGGGGTTTTGGCCATTTCCAGGCTGGTTTCCAGCCATTTCCAGCCTGGTCTTAGCTGGTCAGGCTGGAAAATGACCAGCTTAAACCAGCTAAAACCAGCTTGACCAGGTTAGGCTGGTTTAAGCTGGATTTTTCAGCAGGGATATTATACTACAGTATACTACAGTACATCACAGCTTACTGTAGTAATAACTAAAGTATACTACAGCATTTGTCACAAATTATCAGTACGCTACAGTTAATACTACAGTAGCATTCATTAACAAAAAGTTGTAAATACTGTACTATAATATATGTATAATAATGCGTAAAGATGCTGGCGATGGGTCTGTCTGACCCCCATGTCCACCTTGTTGCTCTGTGCCGACGTTGTGGTCTTTGTAAGAAAACATAATGTTTTTAATGACCTTTCTTCAATGAAAACATATATCGATCTTATTGTAAACAACTGCGGGCAACGTGCAAGTACGGTGAACACATTTTAACTAACATCCGATATGTACATGAAACTTTAGCTTTAGGCACTATTGGTACTGCTCTATTACAATGCTTTTTTTTTCTACTGTTGCATGAATGACTAAAAATCTTCAAGTAAACATTACCACTTACTGCTTAACGTATGTCGACTGTTTTTAGCAAAGCACAATAACGGTAAACACGTGGCAACAAACATCTGAAGTAGCTTCCCTGCTGAAAAATCCAGCTTAAACCAGCCTAAGCTTGGTTTTAGAGGGGTTTTGGCCATTTCCAGGCTGGTTTCCAGCCATTTCCAGCCTGGTCTTAGCTGGTCAGGCTGGAAAATGACCAGCTTAAACCAGCTAAAACCAGCTTGACCAGCCTGGTTTAAGCTGGACATAGCTGGTTTTGGCTGGTCAAGCTGGTTTTAGCTGGTACTCCCAGCCTGACCAGCTAAGACCAGGCTGGAAATGGCTGGAAACCAGCCTGGAAATGGCCAAAACCCCTCTAAAACCAGGCTGGTCGACCAGCTAAAACCAGCCAACCAGCTTAGGCTGGTTTAAGCTGGATTTTTCAGCAGGGTTTAGCCACAGTTGCTATTCATTTTAGCTTAACATTATTAGAACGCTAAAGTTATAAGTACAGAACGTTTAATACTAACTGGAAGTAAGGCAGGATCATGGAATGTTAATACTGATCCATTTTTTAAAAAGAATTTACTCCCGAATCCTGAGTTGAATTGTCCCGCGTTCACCAAGCAATCTGCGCTAAAATGGTTAGCACAGACATACAACAGTTTTGGCAAATTTTCAGGCACTTGATCTTCAAAGATGTAACTCAGCTTCTGTTGCTTATTATATAACTTAAGCTTAAGATATAACTTAAGCTTCTGTTGCTTATTCGCAGGAAGATGATGAAGGCTCTGGTGTTGATCCTTACATCCAAAAATAGTGCAAGTACGCAGAAAATGATGGACGTGAAACAACAAACTGAGCATATGGTGATGCGCGCCTGTCAGTCAATAGGTGGGCAGGGGGAAACGGCACTCCTACGTCAAGTTGTGGTCGGTCTCAAAACTTCTCTAACTGGTCCATTGTTTTTATGTTGTTAAATTGAAAAAAAAAGGACTGGCCCTGCTGAAAAATCCAGCTTAAACCAGCCTAAGCTGGTTGGCTGGTCGACCAGCCTGGTTTTAGAGGGGTTTTGGCCATTTCCAGGCTGGTTTCCAGCCATTTCCAGCCTGGTCCTAGCTGGTCAGGCTGGAAAATGACCAGCTTAAACCAGCTAAAACCAGCTTGACCAGCCTGGTTTAAGCTGGACATAGCTGGTTTTGGCTGGTCAAGCTGGTTTTAGCTGGTCAACTCCTAGCCTGACCAGCTAAGACCAGGCTGGAAATGGCTGAAAACCAGCCTGGAAATGGCCAAAACCCCTCTAAAACCAGGCTGGTCGACCAGCTAAAACCAGTCAACCAGCTTAGGCTGGTTTAAGCTGGATTTTTCAGCAGGGGTGTGTGTTTATATCACCCTAATATGACGGTGTATACACTATATCTACACACATGTCTGTCCAAACAGCTTGAAAAGTAGGTTTTTCATCATAGGTGCCCTTTAATATTGTATAGGGGCTGCAGAATTCATTATAAATTACTATAGTATTTTTTTCAAGTGGGTAGTTTGACCACTGTACAGTAGGTTGATCTTAAATATTGTGAACCCCTAAGCATTGTAAAAGCCTTTTTGTTTTGTTTTTTTTAATTTAAAGTATCAGTAAACCACTAATACCCCAAGCTTATTTCAGAAATTACTTCACTTATTTTACTTACTAACCAGATGATACAGTTAATCCGTTTCATAGATTAAGACAGCAAAACCAAGATAACAAACATGCCATGCTTCACATACTCTCCCGGTGCCAAAAGAGGAAGCTGTCTTAGGTGGATCAGGAGCTCAACACGCAACTGCCACTTCTTGTTTGCCTGTTCATTCTGCACAACACAATAGCGCTTCGGGGTTTAAACAAAGTCCAGAA
The DNA here is from genome assembly GCA_903798195.1 of Danio kyathit. NCBI lineage: Eukaryota > Metazoa > Chordata > Actinopteri > Cypriniformes > Danionidae > Danio > Danio kyathit. The sequence continues at coordinate 47,469,648 of LR812539.1, forward strand.
TTAGAATATAATCAGGGGATCCAATCTTCCAACTTATCATGAGTGTTGTGGAAATAATCTGCGATCTCTCTCCAGCTGTGTGCGAAACTAGATTGAGATCAAAAATAATAGGAGGCACCGGGAAGCGTCAGCAATTCAGATTCACCAGCTTCTTCTTTATCGTTGTACGCCACATGCGGTCGACGTGCAGATGAATTGGTCTCAGAATTGGTTGTTCTAGGAACCAATGGGGACTGGATGTCTTGAGACTTGGTAACATTCTTTTATCAGCAGTAGAAGACATAACAAAAACTGCAAATGCTGGCCTGTTGAATAAATACAAGGCACAATAAAACTTATATAAGCTCCAACTAATAATAAAATAACTAAATAAATAAAGAACAGAACAATGGGGGAGTTTATTTATTTATTTCTTTTTCCCCTGAAAAGGGCATCAGTAATTCATTGAGAAGTACTGTACACTCACCGGCCACTTTATTAGGTACACCTTACTAGTACTGGGCTCTACCCCCTTTTGCCTTAATTAATCCTGGATTATTCCTTCATGGCATAGATTCAACAAGGTACTGGAAATATTCCTCAGAGATTTTGATTCAATTTGACATGATAGCATCCTGCAGTTGCTGCAGATTTGTCGGCTGCACATCCATGATGCAAATCTTCTGTTCCACCACATCCCAAAGGTGCTCTATTGGATAGAGTTCTGGTGACTATGGAGGCCATTTGAGTACAGCAAACTCATTTTCATGTTCAAGAAACCAGTCTGAGATGATTCACGCTTTATGACATGGCACATTATCCTGCTGAAAGTAGCCAGCAATGAGATGGGTACATGCTCGGAAGATGGGTACATTCTGGTCATAAAGGGATGGACATGGTCAGCAACAATACTTACTGTAGGTAGGCTGTGGCATTGACATGATGCTCAATTGGTACTAATGGGTCCAAAGTGTGACAAGAAAATATCTCCCACACCATTACACCACCACTACTAGCCTGAACCATTGATAAAAGGCAGGATGGATCCATGCTTTCATGTTGTTGATGCCAAATTCTGATCCTACCATCCAAATGTTACAGCAGATATCGAGACTCATCAGATCAGGCAATGTTTGTCCAATCTTCTCTTGTCTATTGCTGAGCGAATTGTAGCCTCAGTTTCCTGTTCTTAGCAGACAGAAGTGTCACCCGGTGTGGTCTTCTGCTGCTGTAGCCCATCCGCCTCAAGGTTTGACATGTGTATTTAGAGATGCTCTTCTGCATACCTTGGTTGTAACGAGTGGTTATTTGAGTTTCTGTTGCCTTTCTATCAGCTCGAACCAGTCTGGCCATTCTCCTTTAACCTCTGGCATCAACATTTGCGTCCACAGAACTGCCGCTCACTGGATATTTTCTCCTTTTCTGACCATTCTCTGTAAACCCTGTAAAAATTCCAGTAGATCACCCTTCTTCCCCATTCTGATGCTCGGTTCGAACTGCAGCAGATCGTTTTGATGATGTGTACATGACTAAATGCATTGCGTTGCTGCCACATGATTGGCTGATTAGAAATTTGCATTAACAGGCAGTTGGACAAGTATACCTAATAAAGTGGCCGGTGAGTGTACTGTATTGAACTATAAAACCTAGAAATCAAGGTTGATTGTATTTCAGTTATCCTGTGTTATTATAAAGTATTGCATGACAAATGAGTGATGTTTTGAATAAAATATTTTAATTCGCAAACATTTATTATGCTCACTTGAGGTTATTGCTGATTTTAAAAGTTTAAAAAAAGGTTAATGCCATTGATTTATAATGTAGAACTGGATTGGTCATGACATCATAAAAGTGAAGTCCCCGCATTACCATATTGGTATCCATTACTATGTTCATACATAATTAATATAACACATATGCCATTATATTATTATGTCAGATATAACAAAATGCCATTGGCTGTTTTTTTTAAAGGGGGCGCTATTCTAAGTCTCACCCTGTCTTCCTGTTTCAGTTGAGATCAAACATACAATATAATGTACATTTCAAAGCAGTTCACAGGACAGGAAACTTCTGGTGGCTTCACAGCACAGCAGCTTAGAAACCAATCAGCAATCCAGTCATTAGTTGTTTTCAATCATGTGGTTCTTAATGGGACACATAGAGAAAAGTCCATATTTTTGCAATTTATATCATATTTCAAAGGAGATATAAATAGAAAATAGCCACATATGTTGGGCATGAATCTTATATCATGAAGAAGGCCGAGTTTTCTACTGAACTAAAATGTATTTGACTGTCATTGAGGCGGTTGATATCATATAAGCTGTTACATAAAAAAAAAAAACTATAGTGTTTGGAAACAAACTATAGATAATTACTTAAATTAACTGTCATAGTAATTGTATTATTGCTGTGGAACCTCACAACTGTAGTAATAAACAAATTATTCAATAGGCCTCATTTTTCTACGATATAATTATAAACCATCACAATGCACCCTAGTTTAATGTTATAGTATTTATTACAGTTTATCAGTTTACTATACTACAGTGTTCAGTAGCGTTCATTAACAACACGTTGTACACATTATACACTTTACAATGTGGTTTAAAAATATGTTTATAATAAATTACTATAGTTTCTACCCCATGCGGATATCTTTCAAACATCATGAAATAACAGATGAAAGCTTTCAAAAGAATGGACGCATAGTCTACATTATTATTTATCTATTTTTGTAAGGGGAAAAAATGCTCCACAATAATAACCGTCTAGTTTTGTCGCAAGGATCCGCATTTCTTTTTTTTTTCTGTCGATGAACTTACCATCAACAAACACCGTCGATGCGCATTTCGATGTTAACGTTACAGTTGTTTATTATGCCAAAACCAGGCTCATTCTGAAAACGTAGTCCATGGACATTTCTGGAGACCGCGAAATACGTTCCGGGAGTTACATATTTTTGCAGTTTTTGTTTTCGCGAATCTGTGAGAGGCCGCTGTGTGCGCTTTTTCGTTTCTCAAATGTCTTTCGCGAGTGCCGTTCACGCCCACGATGTTCTCGCGTAAACCCAACAGAGGCCGCTGTCGACCGACTGTCTGTCTGACTGAATGATTGACTGGGCGACTGGCCAATCGACTGACCCACCCTCCTCCCCCTAACCCCAACCAATTTTACTGATTGACCCGCAAACCCACATACTTCCCTAAACCCAACCAATGGTTTACAAAAGCCGTCCAAAAAAAGAAAAGCCCTCGTCTGATTTTTACCACATTCTCAGCCTGTTGTTCACTCGTTCATTTATTTTTTTTGGATTCTGTTTTGTCTTACCTGATATCTGGAACCGCTCTTACCCGGACTCGGTCGCCGTCGTCAACCACTCTCTGCATCTCAAGTCTGCCGACGTACATGACGAGCTAACGGGACAAACTGGTTGCGGCGGGAAAGGCCTCCACACGGAGGTAAGCGGTCAGCTATTAAGTGCCAAAAGGAACGGGTCATACCGCTCTGGTAGTATTTGCTTAAAAAATGCAACGCAGCCATGCGTACCTCCGACTACATACTTCGCTGTCTCCAGTAAATTCCACGGGACTTTGTTTTCAGAATGAGCCTGTGTTGGCCAAGACGCCAGTAAAGTCTTGGATTATTGGAAAACAATATGGAGATTTCATTGCAGCGATTACATGGCAGGTTATGTTATTTATATTCTCCTGGATTTTGTGTGGTTGTGTTTGTATCTGATTTTTTATATAACACATTAACATATGTACATAGCTAGGCCCTTTAAATAATCTTTATTGGTGATGTCAAACGAATTATCAAATTCAAAAAAAGTTTGCACACATGGATGTGTTGAATGAATGTTTATTACATGCCACCTTTTCTTCCATTTTTCAGCCAGTTTTTTTCAACTTTCCCCCCTTTATAGGCAAAAACTTTTGGAAGTCTGTAAAAGCTGTTTGGTATTTCTTATTTTGGCCAATTTAAAACAATTATAAACAACATAAAACAGAAATATTTTGCTCTTCTGATAGCAATTCCTATGTAAAAGAATCACTTTTCATGCACAGTCTCGTGCGTCATCAATGACGTCATGTGAAAACAACCTATTACTGTATATAGATCAGTGGATAATGTGAATAAATGGAGATGTAACTGCATTTGCTTGAATAAACTCTAACGTAGTGAACATTATTGTGACTAACCAGCTGTCTCCATTATGCTTGCCTTGTTTATTTAATGGAAAATGACCTGATTCACATCTGGGATCGTTTTTTTGCTAACTTTTTAAAGGTTCAGTCCACATTAGGATGGAAACCAGGCCATTGCCCTTATAGTGCATTTTTACATTCACAATCCCCAAACAGAAACACATAACACTTTGGTGAAGATTGGTGCAGAGTATTTAGCATTTTGCTAGTTTTTTATGTTTCCAAATAATAGTTTGTTTTTATAAGTGGATGCATGAAGTAGTCTGATGAAATTGCTGAGGTTTACCAGTCTCTGAAACTAGACTCTTGGATTTCTCCCAGACGGTGTCTAGCCATTTAAGGCTATGAGACTCTCCATGCTTAAGCGAGAGACACTTTAAGCGCAGGCCTTCAATAACAGACATGCTTGCCAAGCGACACTACAGAAGACGCTGTGCAGATCGCAGTGTGAAAAACCATTAGGCAACTTGCACCTTTGGAGCTCATACTGCTGACGCAAACTGCTGTAAGTCTTACAAGACCTCTACTTATCAAGCTTTTGAACCAGAATAAAAAAGTGTCCCTACCCCCTCGCCCCTTTCCGAAACAGAGACAAAACTTTCAGCTTTTAATATAATCTCCACACCGATGATAAAGCTGGTTTCAAATTAAGCCTTGATTCTTATTGGAACTTCAGCAACTTGAAAGGTTAGCCTGTTCTGCTCTCTTCTGGATGTTTCTGTAATTAACTATAGATGATTGCGATGTGTTAGTGGGATCAAAATGTTGGTTTGTGATGTTGATGATGGTTATTTCTGCATAATAGGGTCAATCTTATACTACAAATACAAGTAGTAATAATAATTATGCTAATAAGAACAACAACATCACCACCACCACCACCCTCACCACCACTAACAACAACAACAATAATAAGTAAGGAGTTAAACAGAATTATAAATAAATAAATAAAATGTATTTCATAGGGGCTTTTTTAACTGTATTGGATACATAAATCTACATGCATTAATCTGATATATGTGAATATATGCGATTTGCATATTTAAGACAAAGTTTATGTTTAAATTTTACATATATTATATTAAATATCATAATAAAAATAATAATAATAAATAAATAAAATATAATAAATGAAAACTTTAATTCAAATATATTATGTAAGTACATATATGCAACATTTTTCATGATGTTGCTGGTTTTAACTTAAAATAAATATAAATATGTACATACTGTATGTTGAAATGTAGTCATATTTTTATGTTAAATTTCCTTAGACTACAAAATAGACTACAACATTTCACATTATTTTAGGAACATATCTGTTTAAGCTTCAATTAATGGGTTATTATAAAATCAGGTATGAATCAAGTCAACAATACAACATTTCTTTGTGGCTTGTGTGCAAAGAAGAACTCATAATTTTATTTCTTTTTGATAAGTGAATAAAAATATTTCATGGGATACTCAGTCAAAAGGGTAACTAAAAGCAACACATTTTTAGAATACTTAGTAATACTTAAAGCAACCCTATGTTTTAATCAAAAAAGTGTAAATGAACAGTACAGCATCAGTCAGCTTTCTTAAATTATTTCTAAAAACAGTGTGTACACGTGGGTGACAATTTATGCTTGTGGCCATCTTTAAACATTTAATATAACTTAGTTTATTCTAATTTACTTGGCAACTGCCACTGAAAAAAGAAGGAATTTGTGAATTTATATCTTGCTATTCTGACATAAATTACAATTTCGAGTTTACATCTAAAAATTCTGATTAAAAAAAATCTGAATTCTAAGATAAAAAGTTGCAATAAACTTTTTATCTTAGAATTCAGATTTATTTTAATCAGAACTTTTAGATGTAAACTCGAAATTGCAATTCATGCCAGAATAGCAAGATATAAATTCACAAGTTTATTCAGAGACAAACAAATCCAGAGTTATCAGATAAAAAGTTGCAATTGTGAGTTTCTTGGATTTTTTTTCCAAAAAATAAAGTCAAAATTCTGTGAAGTAAAGTCACGACTGTGAAAATAAAACCTTATCACTTTTTATCTCAGAATCCTGACTTTTTTTCTTAAGATTGTGAGTTTGATTTTATATCTCACAAATACAATTTTTAATGTCAAGACTTTTTACTGGAATTGAAAGTTTAAATCTAGCAATTCTGATGTTAAATCTGGCAATCGTGACTTTATATATATCAGAATTTTGACATAATTTTATCAGGATTGCGTGTTTACACTGTCCAACTGCTCGTTAACACAAATGTATAATCAGCCAATCACATGACAGCAACTCAATGCATTTAGGCATGCAGGCATGCTCAAGCAGTGTTGCCAACTTAGCAACTTTGTCGCTATATTTAGCGACTTTTCAGACCCCCCCAGCAACAAATTTTCAAAATAGCGACTAGCGACAGATTTAGCAACTTTTTTGTGTTTTACTGGAGACAGAGCCGGATTAACCAATGGGCATTATGGGCACAGGCCCAGGGGCCCATGCACACTTGGGGCCCCTGCGAGAGGGGGGGAAATGCCGATTTTGTAGTGTCTATTTAGGCTAAGTGCAAATAGTGCACCTCGTTGGAATGAGCTAGTTAAGTGATTCCCACCCATCACCGTTTGATTGACAGAGACAACATAACTAAAGAGTGCAACAAATTGCAGTGTGAGTGGCGTAGCTCGTAAAACACATGGCAACATGTTTTGATGCAATCGATCATGAACCCAGTTCGAATCCAGCGTCTGATGAACACATACTTTTTTTTCTCCCACTACATATCAGATTTTGCCTACTCTTCATCACGAGGAAGACAAGTAGGAAACATTAATAAGTGTGTGTATTATGGAAGACTCAGATTCATAGAACTGAACTGGATTGGAGAGGTGTTATATCCAAATCATATGCATTATAAGTTTGTTGAAGTTACACATTAAAAATACCCTTAAATATAAATTTTAGTACTGCTTCTGTGAACTTGAACAAGTATATTAAAATCTATTAATTTTCACTAGTTGTATTAGTATATATTTTTTCAAAGTATGCTTTAAAGGCTTTAAAAATAAGTTAAATCTTTGTAGACTAGAAATATATGTACTGTATATCATTTATTTAAAAAATGCGGGCAATACATTATAGATTAATTTTATTCAAAATATTTTATTAATCTTATTTTTTAATTCAACTATAGGGGTGCGGCCAGGTAGTGGGGCTACAAGACATTGTGCCCAGGGGCCTCTGAATTCTTAATCCGGGCCTGACTGGAGATGTTTATAGACTGTCATGTGTCCGTACTATACCGTCACTACTGTTCTCAACAAGCTGGGGGTGATGCCCTCAGCCCCTCCCCCGCCTCAGAGCACTGACAGGTGGCCCAGTCAGTCCTCGTACAGCAGTCTCTCCCACCTGCAGCCTGAGAGCAGATCACTCCTCTGCGTATACCGACGGCAATTGATTTAGCACAGGGAGTGTGAGGTATTTCCATTGTACAGTGAAACTGATCTGCTTCTCCTTTATTTTAACTATTTAATTTGACCATTTATTTTTTTCTTGTTAACAATCACAGATGTTTTAGTGACAGTTTCGGAACTTGTCTGAGTTTAATACGTCTATGAGATTACTGCAAATTTACCACTCATCTATAATGATACACTGTATTCAAACAGCAATAAATTGACATGCTTACATAAAGAGTAGTGCTAATATAAATTCCCCTTTATTAACCATAGACTGTTAAACAAACGAAACGGTAGAATGTGATGACGTCAGTAATTTGCAAATTGACATATGAAGTAATCTAGCCACTTTTAGCAACTTTTCGGGCAGAGCTTAGCGCCTTTTCAGTGAAAATAGTTGGCAACAGTGTACTTAAGACGAGCTGCTACAGTTCAAACCGAGCATCAGAATGGGGAAGAAAGGTGATTTAAGTGACTTTGAACGTAGCATGGTTGTTGGTGCCAGACGGGCTGGTCTGAGTATTTTAGAAATTGCTGATCTACTGGGATTTTCACGCACAACCCTCTATAGGGTTTACAGAGATAGGTCTGAAAAAGAGAAAATATCCAGTGAGCGGCAGTTCTGTAGGTGCAAATGCCTTTTTGATGCCAGAGGTCAGAGGAGAATGGCCAGCATGGTTCAAGCTGATAGAAAGGCAACAGTAACTCGTTACAACCAAGGTATCCAGAAGAGCATCTCTGAACACGCAACACGTTAAACCTTGAGGCGGATGGGCTACAGCAGCAGAAGACCATACCGGGTACCACTTCTGTCAGTTAAGAACAGGAAACTGAAGCTACAATTCGCACAGGCTCACCAAAATTCAGAATCAGAATCAGAAAGAGCTTTATTGCCAGGTATGTTCACACATACGAGGAATTTGTTTTCGTAACAGAGCTTCTACAGTGCAACAGAATTACAGACAGGACTAAAAAACAGACAATAAATATATTTTAAAAAGTGAATGCAATATACAAATTGACAAGTGTATGTACAGCTATATTACTATATACAACATAATATGTGCAGCTGTTATGTGCAAATTGGCATGTAAAGTGTGTTGTTATATAAGTGTATATGTGTATAAAAGTGTATAGCAGGTAGTGATGTTGGTTCCGCAATTACTATCATCAAGTGTTCATGAGATGGATTGCCTGAGGGAAGAAACTGTTTCTGTGTCGGGCATCTGTCGGGCATCTGTGTCGGGCAAATTGGACAATAAAAGATTGGGAAAGTGTTGCCTGGTCTGATGAGTCTCGATTTCTGCTGAAACATTCGGATTATTGTCAGAATTTGGCGTCAACAACAGGAAAGCATGGATCCATCCTGCCTTCTTTCAATGATTCAGGCTGGTGCTGGTGGTGTAATGGTGTGGGGGATATTTTCTTGGCACGCTTTGGGCTCATTAGTACCAATTGAGCATCATGTCAACACCACAGCCTACCTGAGTATTGTTGCTGACCATGTCCATCTCTTTATGACCACAGTGTACCCATCTTCTGATGGTTACTTCCAGCAGGATAACACGCCATGTCATAAAGAGCGAATCATGTTAGACTGGTTTCTTGAACCTTACCCTAAGTTCACTGTACTCAAATGGCCTCCATAGTCACCACCTCTCAATCCAATAGAGCACCTTTGGGATGTGGTGGAACAGGAGATTTGCATCATGGATGTGCAGCCGACAAATCTGCAGCAACTGCATGATGCTGTCATGTCAATATGGACCAAAATCTCTGAGGAATATTTCCAGTACCTTGTTGAATCTATGCCATGAAGGATTAAGGTAGGTCTGAAGGCAAAAGAGGGTCCCGGTACTAGTAAGGTGTACCTAATAAAGTGGCCGGTAAATGTATATCTCACAATTCAAACAGTTCAGACTTTTTTTCTAGGAATTCTGAGTTTATATCACACAATTCAAAACCGATTTCTTAGAATTAATTTTTTTTCCAACTTTATGGCACTCAAGTTTGAGTTGATGAAATCTCATAATTTTGAGAACAACCCCCCCCCCCCCCCCCCCCCCCCCCCCCCCCCCAATAAAATGAAACTCATTCAAAGTGTGCTGCATTTGTCAATCAGTATTGATGCAGTCAGGTTTTGGTCTTCAAGAACTCTCGGCTAGTCAACTGATAAGCTCATAAAGTTGTGAGTGTTCTCATAATTGAATATAACTGCTATAATTCTAGCTTTTGAGGATATTTTGGTCAACTTCACTTTGTCAGGCAGGTCCTATTTAAGTGATTTATTTATTGTGAACAGGTGTGGCAGTATTAGGCGAGGCAAACCAGAGGTAAGTTAATGGGGTGGGGGTACTTAAGTACTTGAACAGAAATCTTATATATAATCTGGCAGTCATTTGTGTGTACTCAATGGTGGAAAGTGGAGCTGAAAAGTATTGATTTACTAACTTTAAGTGCTGCAATGATGACAGTTGCTTTGGCTGTGCGAAGTATTAAAAGATGACAATTCTATGCGTCATCAAAGGTAATGAATGATCTGAATCCTTCCTTCAGGGATGAGACTTTTGATTAGCCCATGATTCCAGATTATCCTATTGAACTGGATGAGAATGAGGGAAAGCTAAATCTTTTTGAAAAGGCTGTAAGGGGAGGGAAATGAGGTCATTAGAGAAAAAGAAGTCATAAACAGTGCCCTGAGAGTCATGTGGAGGACATTTTGGCAGTTAAAGACGTCAGTTCTCTAAGCGGCCATTTAGTATAAGTTTAATTTATGAGTTTTTGGTGCAGCACAGCAGGAGGGCATTCTCAAATGTTTTATTTGCAAATGTATTATTGTACTAACAGTATTGCATTATTCAAGTTGCAAAATGATTCTCAGTGTTGGTCTTGTTTTCGTGATTTTTCTACATAACTTTCTTGTTAGTCTTTAGGCAGCTCAATCCAAATGGTGGGATACATGTTTCTCAAACTGCTGAAGGAGTTTTGAGCTTTTTGCATTTTGGATTAATGGGTCAATTTCAACTTCAAGAACATTTCAGTTTTAATTAGTTCAATGATATTCTTTGATATTCTGGTTCAAGATCCTCGTAAAAAAAAAAAAAAAAAAAAAAAAAAAAAAACGAATAACAATAATTGTATAGTTACAGTTAATGCATACAATTTTTACATGTATCTTATATTAATGTATAATAGTCTTATTTACAATTATATAAAATTTTATAACATAACATTATTTTGAAAATAGAAAGAAAGAAAGAAAGAAAGAAACAAACAAACAAACAAACAAACACCTAGATGCACTTAACAAAAAACACCTAGATGCACTTATGGCTATGGAAAAAAACCTAAGCAAAAACAAGCAACAACATCAAAAACAAGTAAGGGTAGATATCTCTTGATTTTTTACTGTATTTACTATTAAATAATTTGAGTAAAATGTTAATATATTTTTTATAAGATAATAAGATCTGAGAAAATTTTTTCCCAAATTTCAAATAATATATATATATATATATATATATATATATATATATATATATATATATATATATATATATATATATATATATATATATATATATATATATGAGCAATATCACACAAGTAGCAGTGCGATATGGCTGTATATCAGCACTGGTGGGAGGTGTGCTTTGGCACGAGTGTGATATTACATTTATACAACAGTTCGACGGCACAATTGTGTATATTAAAAAAGAAAATCAAACACGGAGAGTCTAAAAACCCTTTTGTATTAGGAACTACTTTCTTCCGCCATTCATTCACATCTGCAGCTGACGTCAAAACATCAGAAGCCGTTACTAATTCACCAACGTCACTTTAGAGCTAGTGTTTGAATGATTCTCAAGCCTAATGTATAAAGTGATGACAAAACAGGTGATTTTGCTGACATTTTAAAATTATAAGGCTGAACTTGACATGAAATGCCCTCCGTCTAGAGATATCTTCTTACAGTATTACAGTCTACAGCAGGGGCGTCGCTAGACCCAATTTACTGGGGCACGTGCCCCAGTAAAAATCGCCAGTGCCCCAGTAAATGCTTTGAGATATGATTTACTTTATATAAAGTATATATAAAGACGTTATTCTCTATGTGCAACCGAACCAACGCTGGTGAAAGCAGCATAGTTTAATCAAAAAGCAAACTGACGCATCTCTGCATGTGCGCAGAAAACCACACCCGGGCCGCGCGCCTCACACATCGCTCCTGCTACGCGCTGCTCTTCTCCCGGTGCGAGTCCCGGTTGTTAACATGCACGCCGCGCACGCATGCTCACGCGCCGCTCATATGTTGTGAAACTGGCATTAACAGTCTTTTATGTGGAGGTGACGGCACGCAGTGAGTTTTGCAAGTCGACAAAACTAAAGTTTAAACAATATGATGATGATCATACTAAGCATGCCTCCTGATACATTTTTTTGTATGAAGCACAAAGGAGGGATGCAGTCAGGGAGGTAAAACTTAATAAACCAAATTCTCTGTCATGTGTCAAGTCTAAGACAACAGATAATTAAACATATTTTTTGTATTCTATAGAATTCTATAGAATTGACTATAGAATTTCATTCAAATGAAATTATTATTCATGCAAAAGATTTTTTTAAATGATCTTAGCATATCAATCCATTGTGCCTTTACATTATTTTCCAGTTACAATTAAGATTATTTAGAATAATAATTGTATAATAACAATAATAATTTTATTATATATATAATATATATATATATATTTTATTATATATTTATGTAGCCCCAGTAGCTTTATGTCTAGCAACGCCCCTGGTCTACAGTATTTCTCTGTTGCAATCGGGATATCACAATAATTAACCCTGAAAAAAGCAGCGCAATCACTACCAGACTACCGTTATGTTTGCGATAAGGAGGGGGTGTTCTGGGGTGAGGTCTCTGAATAACACTGTTGAGAACAGGATAGGAAAGTAACTGAATTGAAATAGGCACTGTCCTTATAAATAAACTGCATAATTGCAATCTATAGAAAAGAGAGAGATTAATTTAGAATATCACTTACCAGTTTAATAATGATTTGATCAGCTGTAGTTAGAAATCACTCTGTTTTAATCATCTAAGCAAGGACTTATTATGCGGTCCTGGTGCCATCTTGTGGATAGACAACGTCAACCGTCTTTGGCTAATGGACGCCGACGTCTCTCAGAAATTATAAATATTTTGAAATAGGCACTATCCTTATAAATAAACTACATAGTTGCAATTTAAACAACTACATTCAACAACAACAAACCATTGTTATACAATAGCCTAATTACTCTAAACTGCCTAGATAACCTAATTACCCTAGTTAATCCTTTAAATGTCACTTTAAACTGTATAGAAGTGTATTGAAAAATATCTAGTAAAATATTATTTTACTGTCATCATGGCAAAGATAAAAGAAATCAGTTATTAGAAATGAGTTATTAAAACTATTATGTTTAGAAATGTGTTGAAAAAATCTTATCTCCGTTAAACAGAAATTGGGGAAAAAATAAACAGGGAGGCTAATAATTCAGGGGGCCTAATAATTCTGACTTCAACATATATATTATTATATATATTATTATATTTTTTTTTTCTACCCTGGAACATTATTATTGGTCAGAATAATAAATGTTTTTAATTTTGTTTTGTGATTGAAATCTAAGTTTAGTTTTAATGGTATAACTGGAAAAGTGTTTAATCATATTGAAATTCCTCAGCTTATTATATTATATTATATTATATTATATTATATTATATTATATTATATTATATTATATTATATTATATTATATTATATTATATTATTTTATATTATATTATATTATTTTATATTATAACCACCTACATATTATTCACAAGATGGCTCCAAACAGTCAAGAACAGAAACATGACAGATAAGCATATGAATATGTATATTAATACGAGTATGCTCACGATATGCTCACGGTCTAGACAATAGCACCTAGTTGAGCCTGTGTTATTATTTTCAGCCTTTATTATCTGGGATTATTATGCAGATTTCTGGGATACTCCATTTTGATTGGTCAGTCACAACATTGTAAAATATGTAAATTCCAGATAACAACCACTGAATAACACAGACCTGGAACTTTGAATCACCTTGACAGTGAAAATTATGTCATTTGTCATTTTTGCAGATTTATTAAGAAGGTTTGCAGATTTATCTAGAGATGCTCAACTAGGTTTAAGTCAGGGCTCTCGCTGGGCCATTCAAGAACAGTCATAGAGTTGTTGTTATTTTAGCTGTGTGCTTAGGGCCATTGTCATGTTGGAAGCTAAACCTTCGGCCCAGTCTGAGGTCCTGGGCACTCTGGAGAAGGTTTTCTTCCAGGATATCCCTGTACTTGGCCATGTGATATTTCAGTTTTTGTTTTTTTTAGTAAATCTGCAGAAATGTCAACAATTCAGTGTTTTTCTGTCAATATTGGGGGTGCTGTGTGTACATTAATGAACAGGAAAAAAAAAACATAAAAGATTTTAGCAAATGGCTGCAATATAACAAAGAGTGAAATTTTTAAGGGGGTCTGAATACTTTCCGTACCCACTGTATGCTTTATTCAGACGGTTTCATTTCTGTCAGCTTTGCATTTTTGACTGTTTGGCGCCATCTTATGAATGAATAATGTTAGTGTATACTCCATCAGCTTCACTCAGCTGGTTACGTTTCTGTCATCTTTGCATTTAATTAAAGACTTAATAAACAATTATGGCTCAAAACAGTGTTTTCTATCTAATTTGAATGTTTTGTGGCAAAGTCGTGTAATAAGCAGGATAAAGTACATCCAGAATGGTTGCTTCACAGAATAAAGCCTTCACTTCAGGCTGTATATAAACCTGTTTGGCTTTATTCTGCGATTAGAAACCACCTGGATGTACATTATCCCTAACATAACACATTGGAATGTCATAATTGATCAATCAGAATTAAGTATTCCAGAAAGCTATGCAATAATGCAAGAAACATGGCTTTACATTTGCTCCTCTTGTGATTTTATTATTGGTACAAGTTCATTTCCCATTAAGTGATTTTAATTCTCTTGAACACAATATGTAAACAGTACTTTATCATGTATAGTATATGTTATATAAGCTCTTGTTATTTTGTGCATGGATACAGCTAGCGTAATTCTCCATTTAGAAAAAAAGAGAACATGTTATAATGCCTTTGTCAAAATGAGCTATGATCACTTTAGGCTCACAGACTGTTCATTCATTTACCAGTTGTTCAGCCATTGACCGGAGCAGCACAAATTCCAGCACATCCGATGTCCAATCAACCCTTGGTCACATGGGACAAAAGAGGGAGACCGAGCTGTAAATCTGAGTTGCAGCTGGTTTAATGAGCCTTCGCCGGCAATGAGAAGCGATTATATATGGTTATGAGGGTATGCGAACACCTACCTCATGCCCACCTAACCTTTGAGGCCTATTTATGGAAAGATGTATGTGTAAATCTGTTACTCTAATCAGCTATTTGCATTTCCTATGGAAAAGTGCTGACAGATGTGATCAATTTTTCAACATTTAGCATAATACAGACTAGTCGTAAGTAATTGGAATGATAATTCCGATACTTCAGATTTCAGCTCAACTTTAAAACCATATTTTTAGTTCCTATGGAACTTTAGATTGTTTGTTTAAAGGCATAGTACACTCAAAAGTTTACATTTACTCACTGTTTACACACCCTAAGGTGGTTACAGACTTTTTTCTATTTTTCTTTCTTTCTGTTAAACACAAAGGAAGATATTTTGAAGACTGTTAAAAACCACTGATTTCCATAGTATGAAAAACAAATACTATGAAAGTCAATAATTACAGATTTCCAGCTTTCTTCATAATATCTGTGTGTGTGTGTTTAACAGAAGAAGCTCATACATTTTGAGTAAAGGGTGTATAAATGATCACAGAATTTTCATTTTTGGGTGAACCACCCCTCTAAATCTTTATTTATAGTCTATTTTAAATAAAAGATGTTGTAAAATGTGTTTTTATATTCTATTACATTTGCGTACCAGAATAAGCCTATGAAATGAGGAACTGCAAAGCCCCTGAAAAACAAAGCAGTGGAATTTATTATCTTACTGATGGACTGCGGTTATACCAGCAAAGCCACTTGTGAAAAACATTAACAGACTCCAGGGAATACTGGTTTTAAAATCACATACTAAAACCTAATGTAGGCATAACTTTAGTTTGCTGTCTGGTAAAAGGTTTTAAAAAAGCTTTGCACTAAAAATATGAATTCATATTCATGAGAAAAGTACTGTGTGTTTTTTTTTTTAGGAAACATCCATTTGCATGCTTAGATTAATTGGAAATGTATCATTTGCACCTCAAATTTCTTTCATATCTCATATTCATTCATTCATTTATTAATTTTATTTTTGGCTTAGTCCCTTTATTAATCTGGGCTCGCCACAGTGGAATGAACTGTCAACTTATTCAGCATATGTTTTACAAAGCAGATGCCCTTCCAGCTGCAACCCATCACTGGGAAACATCCATACACACTCACTCACTCACACACATGCACTACGGACAATTTAGCTTACTCAATTCACCTATACCACATGTCTTTGGACTTGTGGGGGAAACTTATTAACTCACAATTGTAATTTCATATTTAACAGGGTTTCATTTGACAATTAAAATTGGTCGCTTATGTCTTGGAATAGTTACTTTGTATCTCACAACTGTCACTTTATTTTCTATAACTGTCATTTCATATATCACAACTATTAATCACAACTTTATGACTCAAAATGTATGAGTTTACACATACGATTGTCTTCAAATCACACAATTATGACTTAAAATCTCATAATATTTACAAAATGATCTTTTCAAAAATTTTGTCTCACACCTGATTTAATTTCTTTGAACTGTAACTTTTTACAACTCATATTAGCAACTTTGTCAAAACAATATGTCCAAACATCTCAAAACTGCCTTCATATCACAAAAGTGTGACTTACTGTAAAATCTCATAATTGTTATAATAATAATAATTATTCCTTACATTTATATAGCGCTTTTCTGGGCACTGGACACATAGGGGGGGAATCTTCTCATCCACCACCAGAGTGCAGCATCCACCTGGATGACGCGACGGCAGCCATTTTGCGCCAGACCGCACACCACACACACCAGCTGATTGGTGGAGAGGAGACAGAGTGATGAAACCAATTATGATATGGGGATGGTTAGGAGGCCATGATGGACAGAGGCCAGTGGGCAGATTTGGCCAAGATGCCGGGGTTAAACCCCTACTCTTTCTTGAAGGACATCCTGGGATTTTTAATGACCACAGAGAGTCAGGACCTCGGTTTAACGTCTCATCCGAAAGATGGCGCTCAGTCCCCGTCACTATACTGGGGCATTAGGACCCACACAGGCCGCAGGTTGGGCGCCCCCTGCTGTTGGCGTTTCTGTGTGGAGTTTGCATGTTCTCCCCGTTTTCGCAAGGGTTTCCTCCGGGTGCTCCGGTTTCCCCCACAAGTCTAAAGACATGTGGTACAGGTGAATTGGCTAGGCTAAATTGTCCGCAGTGTATGAGTGTGAATGAGTGTGTGTGAATGTTTCCCAGTGATGGGTTGCAGCTGGAAGGGCATCTGCTGCGTAAAACATATGCTGAATAAGTTGGTGGTTCTTTCCGCTGTGGCAACCCCTGGTTAATAAAGGGACTAAGCCGAAAAGAAAATGAATGAATGAATGAATGGATGAATAAAGTCTTCCTGATTCACACTACGAGCGACTCGCAGGGGCAAAACGACAAGCATTTTCACAGGGAGCGAGCAACTTCCAGTGACCTCCATCTATGCGAGCGACGGCAACTGTTGGCGAACAGGTGGGCGTGTTGAGCGACGTGACAAAGTTGAGAACCCTTCAACTTTATGCAAATGAAGAGCAGCTTTCTTGAGCGACAGCCAATAGGAGCACCAGTAAAGCTCACATTATCCTCTCTCAGCTTACCCAGAGGCCAGTTGTATTGATGCTGTATATACCTACACAGGCCTGTTTGCAGCAGGTCGCCACCTAGAGTGACAGGCAGCTACAAATCCGCTGCTAGTGTGAATGAGGCATAACACAATAGGTTAATTCATATACTGTATTGTAACATATATTTATTTCCTGTAACTGTAACTACATATTTGCAATTGTCAAATAATTATGACTTAACATCCCAAAATTGTCTTGATTTCACACAATTGTGACTTAAAATCTCACAACTGGATTTCATACAGTATGTCTAACTTTAAGGATTTCCTTAACCCCACTGATATGTCTTACATTGAAGAGACTGGGGATGCAGCGGTGGACTCACCCATCACCCAAGCTGAGGTCACTGAGGTTTTTTTGCAAGTTCCGCAGTGGCAAAGCAGAGGGGGTGGATAAGATTCACCCTGTGTATCTTAGGTTTCTGGATATTGTGGTGCTGTCTTGGCTGACACGTGTCTACAATATCGCATGGAGGTCGTGGACAGTACCTCTGGACTGGGCAACTGGGGTGGTGGTTCCCATTTTTAAGAAGGTGTGCTCCAACTATAGGGGATCACCTATAAGTCTGAGGCCATCGTGCTCCACCGGAAAAAGGTGGTTTGCCATCTCCAGGTTGGAGGAAAGTCCTTACCCCAGGTGGAGGAGTTCAAGTATCTTGGGGTTTTGGAGATTGACAGGCGGATTGGTGCAGCGGCAGCACTAATGCGGTCGATGTACCGGTCCGTTGTGGTAAAGAAGGAGCTGAGCCGAAAGGCAAAGCTCTCGATTTACCGGTCAATCTACGTTCCTACTCTCACGTATGGTCATGAGCTTTGGGTCATGACAGAAAGGACAAGATCTCGGATACAAATGGCCAAAATGAGTTTCCTTTGCAGGGTGGCAGGGCGCACCCTTATAGACAGGGTGAGGAGCTCTGTCACCTGGGAGGTGCTCGGAGTAGAGCCGCTGCTTCTCCACTGCAAAAAAGCTTTTCTTAGTTAGATTTTTTTGTCTTGTTTCTAGTCCAAATATCTAAAAATTCTTAAATCAAGAAGAATTTTCTAGACAAGCAAAACATGTTGTCTTGTTTTAAGAAATAATATGCCAAAATAAAGAGAGTTTTTCCTTAAAACAAGCAAAATAATCTGCCAATGGGGTAAGCAAAATAATCTTATGTCAAAAGGGAAAAACAAGATTATTTTGCTTACCCCATTGGCATATTATTTCTTAAAACAAGACAACATGTTTTGCTTGTCTAGAAAATTAAAAAAATATTATGACTTAAATATCTCTCACATAATCTCACAGCTTAGTAAAATAATATTGAATTAGGCTTCCATAATGTGCAATCACATAAAACCTCATATCAGTGACCTACAAAATTCAGTTTTACTACAAATACTCCATAGTTTTGGTTGATAAATGAATAATGGCATAAATATAATGAACTCCAAAACATTTGCACTTGTGTGATGCTATTGATGCCAATTTATAACCAGTTGTCAGCTTTACCACATCACATCTGGTTAGGATTCAATAATATAAACACATCTGTTCAAATATTCAAAATGATGTTTTAAGAGGAACTATTAAAATAAGTTGTTTTAAATACAGTTCATATTGAACCATCATGACAGCATTTCAAATCAGGAATTCAGAAGCCGAATGATTTCCCAGATGCGACATTGCAAATTCAAAGAATTTCCCCAAAAGATCTGCAAACCAAAATCGTAAAATATTAATGGCCACAGTAAAAAGAAGAACCTTTTTTTTTTTTTTTAAGAGATTCTCTATGCTGTTATTGTAGCTTAGAAAAATATGCAATTTGACCCCATTTCCTTCCATTTTTTCCAGCTGTGTATGTTTCTTTTCAACCACCCCCCCTTCCTCGTTTTCTTTCTTTCTTTTTTTTAAGAGATTGCAACATCTGGTGAGGCTTTCTCACAGTAATCTCTGGAGCTAACAGGCCTGCTCTGCATCATAATGGCTCTCAGAACTCTTTATACACAGTTCCTCTATCGTTCACACATGCAAACACTGCTCTGACAGGCACACCAGAAACACGTGGCTCTGGTTCCTGCGATGAGGTAATGCCTCTTGGCAAGAGTAAAATAAGAGCTGACTGAATGGTGTGGGACAATCTGTTCAGTGTAAACCTCAGGTAAAAATGATTGTAGCATTACAATAGAAAAGAAGGAAAAGCAATTATCAATGTTTTCGTTGCAAAGGCCCTCCATGTGTTCCGACTTTGACATGAACCAGATACCGCAGTACCTCACACATCAGCCCACGTCGATACAGAAAAACCCCAATCTTTCCTAGCCAGATGTTTACTCCAGATGCCAGACCCTAGTTTTGCATTGTATTTTACTTGGCCGTGGTGTCGTGTGAAGTGCCACGAAAAATGTGAGTCATTGGCGCTGTGCCGCATTTAATTGGGGTGAGTTAGTGTTTGGCAACAATCTGTTTTAATTGGCTCCCAGAAAGCTTTTTTCACGCTAAAGTCGCTCGTTTATGGATCGCATCTGGCTGACATGGATCTTTGGATGCACCTCGTGATCTTTTGCGCTACAGCCGTATTTGGACCGAGGTATGACAAGCTTGGTCGGGGTGTAAATATTAGGACAGGCTTGTAACGTATGACAGACAGAAATCCCCACCCACGAGGCCCTTTCGAGAAAGAGCAAGAGATAGAAAAACGATCAAGGAAGATTTAGCCCTCTTTCCGACCAAAGGCCATTTCCTGCGGTGCCTAGGGTGCTCGTGATGTGGATATCCGAGCAATTAGCTGGCTCTTGTTAACATGTCAGGGTTTTTTTTTTGGTGAAACCACATCTCACTCAGAGTTAAAAGAAACCGGCTTAAGCAGTTTGAAGGCCAATCATCACTGAAGATTTCGGGTAGTTGCCACACATTATGTACTCAAATAGTACTTCACTTTATAGGATAGTTCACCCAAAAATAAATCATTTACTCTACCTTGTGTGATTTTAGGATTTTATTTCTTCTGTTCACCACAAAAGAAGATTTTTTTAAGAATGCTGTGTGACCCATCAACTTAGATAGTACAATAAAAAAATAAAATAAAGTCATTTTTCATAATATTCTCTTTTGTGGTAGAAAGGAGAACGGATCTAATGGGTTTTGGACCAGTGGATTGAGTAAATGATGACACAGAATTAATATTTTGGGTGAACTATCACTTTCAGTTACATTCAAACATTTTAGCCAAGCTGTCTACGTTTAGATGTGTATTAGACGTCTATTAAACACAAAACTGTTTGCTGAATTCAAGGCCAGAGATCTGCCAACTTTTTTGTTTAACTATTTCTTCACAGAATTTTCATATAAAAAATGTGGATGTATATGGAATTATCTTGATAGTGTAACTAAAAAACATGAAAAAAATACTATTTTTTTTTACAAAATGTTTTTTTTAAAAAGCAAATCCAATTAGAAACACTTCTTTAATGAACAAAGATACAGTAGCTCTTTCATATACAGTAATATATCCACTAAATACATACAAACCTAAACAAAAATCATCAACTATCTCTTTAAGTTATATTCCAACTACATGCCAACTATTTCACATTAGAGTATCTGCTGATATTGCTTCACTAACAGACATTGTCATGACTATAAGAAACTTTGCAAGTACATCAATGTACACTAACCCTAACCTAACAGTCTACTAGTGCCCTAATGAGAATTAGTTGGAGTCTAACTGCAGTGTAATTTATATTCCCAGCAAGCATTTTTTTGTTTTTTAAAGATGTCTAATAGGTGTCTAATAGATGTCTAAACATGGTTGTCTTGGCTAAAACATGGCTAAATTTGGGCTGTCAGTGAAAATCTAATAGATGTCTTAGGATAGGCCAAAATTAGTCGTCAAATAAACAGAAATGAATGACTAACATATAAAGTCTGTCTATTTGACGACTAGTCTAGTTTTGGGCTATTCTTAGATGTCTATTCGATTTTCGCTGACAGCCTTGTTTTAGCCAAGCTGTCTACGTTTAGATGTCTATTAGACGTCTATTAAACACAAAATTGTTTGCTGAATTCAAGGCCAGAAATCTTCCAACTTTTTTTTTACTATTACTTTACAGAATTTTGCATATGAAAATGTGGATGTATATGGAATGATCTTGATAATGTAACTAAAACATGAAAAAAATACAGTTTTTTTACAAAATGTTTTTTACAATGCAAATCCAATTAGACACACTTCTTTAATGAACAAAGCTACAGTAGCTCTCTCATATACAGTAATATATCCACTAAATACAGTACATACCAACTTTGCAAGTATATCAACGTACACTAACCCTAAACTAACAGTCTACTAATACCCTAATGAGAATTATTAGGCATCTAACTGCAGTGTAATTTATATTCCCAGCAAGCATTTTTTGTTTTTTAAAGATGTCTAATAGATGTCTAATAGACATCTAAACATAGTCGTCCTGGTTAAAACATGGCTAAATTTGGGCTGTCAGTGAAAATCTAATAGACATCTAAGAATAGGCCAAAACTAGACTAGCCATCAAATAAACAGAAATGAATGACTACACATATAAAGTCTGTCTATTTGACGACTAGTCTAGATTTGGGCTATTCGATTTTCACTGACAACCTTGTTTTAGCCAAGCTGTCTACGTTTAGATGTGTATTAGACGTCTATTAAACAAAATTTTTGCTGAATTCAATGTTTGCTGTTTTTTACAAAGCAAATCCAATTAGAAACACAGCTTTAATGAACAAAGCTACAGTAGCTCTGTCATTTACAGTAATATATCCACTAAATACATACAAACTTTGCAAGTATATCAACGTATCAACTAACCCTAAACTAACAGTCTACTAATACCATAATGAGAATTAGTAGGCGTCTAACTGCAGTGTAATTTATATTCCCAGCAAGCATTTTTTTTGTTTTTGAAAGATGTCTAATAGACATCTAAACATAGTCGTATTGGCTAAAACATGGCTAAATCTGGGCTGTCAGTGAAAATCTAAAAGGCATATAAGAATAGGTCAAAACTAGACTAGCCATCAAATAAACAGAAATGAATGACTACACATATAGTCTACAAGTTACTACACAAGTCTGTCTATTTGACGACTAGTCTAGATTTGGGCTATTCTTAGATGTCTATTAGATTTTCACTGACAGCCTTGTTTTAGCCAAGCTGTCTACATTTAGATGTCTGTTAGATGTCTATTAAACACAAAATTGTTTGCTAAATTCAATGTTTGCTGTTTTTTACAAAGCAAATCCAATTAGAAGCACTGCTTTAATGAACAAAGCTACAGTAGCTCTCTCATTTACAGTAATATATCCACTAAATACATACAAACTTATACAAAAATCATGTAAACATTTGCACATTATTCAATAATATCACCAAAATGAATATAAACATGAAATAAATAATGTATGTATTTCAAAGTACATAAACAGACTTATTGATGGACTCAAAAATCTGTGGAAATCTGCGTATTTCTGTGGGTGCAGGTTCTGTATGGGCCTACATACTGTATAATCAACAAAATGTGTTAAGGGGACCATCAAAATAAAGTGAATCCAACTGTTTATATAAAAACCTTTAAAAAAGTTCCCAAATGTACATTCTTGGTATGTTTAAACAAATATTTAGCATGTAAAATCACCTCAGTTGTACAAAGTTAATTAAGATAGTCAGCAAGAATGTCAATGGACCACCAATGTGATCTGCCAACAACAACAATAACAACAGCAGCAGTAGAGTAAAACCACAATCTCCCTACCTGAGAGCCGCTTCTCACGTGCGCTCTTCCAGAATGTATCCCAAGCCTTGTTAGTGGAATCCTTCACATGCTCGCTAAAAGACCTCCTGAGTGGAGATTTGACTGTGTGTGCCATATCCATAGACTTTCCAAAGTCCTTCCATGCGATTTTTCACTCCATCTGAGCGCCGTGTATCTTCCAAGTCCTATGGGGAGCCCAGAGAGAAGGAGCTTTCTTCTTACTCGCTTGACACTTGATGCAGAAAGTCTGCATGTAGTTTGCAGACACCCTCTAAAATGAGATTGTGTAAGAGAGAGGGAAAGAAAGTGGGAGAGTGAGAAGGGGGAGAAAACTTTTTTTCAGCTAGGGGTCAGAGGAGCCTGAAAAGGAAATAGCATCTACTTTGGGTTGAGCGTCACCACCCCTCTTCATCTCCCTTGCCTACAAGTCATTCATGCATCTGGACGGTCACCAGTCATACACAATCGCTCCCAAGCTGGATGCTAAGATAAATATTACATTTGGATGTGTCTTTTGGTAAAAGGGTGGGGAAATATGTAAGCACTGTCTGCCTTTTTTTTTTCTTTATCTTTGTTTTTCTCTAGGCGTTTGGCTGTGGTGTGACTTCCCGTTTTTGAAGAACTTCTCTGTTTTCTGTAATTTCATACTGTCAGCCCTTTTTGAGGCTGACTGTTTTATTCCAAACAATTTGGTTCCAGATAAACAAATCTGTCCATTCTGTCATGATTGCGTATTGGCTTGTCACGGTGTCCTCGTTAGCTTGTATTTATTGAATAATTTCAGTTCTCTCTGCGCTTACAAACAGTGACATTTATAATTACACTCAATAAGAGTTGGAAGAGTTGCTGTGAATTTTCTCACTGAACTTCTGCAGTGGATTTATTCATCTTATTTCATCATAATGAGTGCTAAAGTGACAGTGATTTTGACAAATTAATTAATTTCATTATTTAAATGATTTCTCAGCTTGGGATCCTAAAGTTGTTTACATTTACATTTAGTAAATTAGCAGATGCTTTTGTCTAAAGTGACTTACAATTGAGGAGGCATTCAGCAGTTCAACAAGAAGAGGCAGTACACACAACAGGTGCTAATTATAGAATTATATTTAGAATTATAGAATTTCGTGCTAAATTAAATGGAGGGGATTTATTTTTTTATTTTTTAGAGATAGAGAGGGAGAAGAGTGTATCTACAGGTGGTTTGTCAAGCCCACTTACCTGTATGTGTGCATATATATACTGTATATATATATATATATATATATATATATATATATATATATATATATATATATATATATATATATATATATACACTCACACAGTTGATTGAAGTCAGAATTATTAGCCCCCCTGTTTATTTCTTTCCTCAATTTCTGTTTAACAGAGAGAAGATTTTTTTCAACACATTTCCAAACATAATAGTTTTAATAACTCATTTCTAATAACTGATTTATTTTATCTTTGCCATGATGACAGTAAATAATATTTTACTAGATATTTTTCAAGAAACTTCTATACAGCTTAAAGTGACATTTAAATGCTTAACTAGGTTAATTATGTTAACTAGGCAGGTTAGAGTAATTAGGCAAGTTATTGTATAACGATGGTTTGTTCTGTAGACTATCGATAAAAAATATAGCTTAAAGGGGCTAATAATTTTGACCTTAAAATGGTGTTTACAAAATTAAAAACTGCTTTTATTCTAGCTGAAATAAAACAAATAAGACTTTCTCCAGAAGAAAAAATATTATCAGACATCCAGTGAAAATTTCCAAACATCATTTGGGAAATATTTAAAAAGAAAAAAAAATTCAAAGGGGGGCTAATAATTCTGTCTAGTTCTTGAATCTGATTGGCTGGTAGCCGTGAGATATTATAGTAATATCAGCACTCGTACAGCCCCTTCACCCTTGTGTATTACTCTACCGACATGAGTGGCAAGCAGAGGACTACAGTTTGACAAATATTGCTGCTGTTGGACAACATAATGTACTTTGAGGCTTTTTTATGTGAGAATGTAATTGTTTTGATTGCAACTATGCAGTTCATTCATAGGAATAGTGCCTATTTTAAATTTATTCTTAATTTTGGAGATTCAGTGTGTTTGCGGGCAGCCTGCCATACTGATCAGAGCAAAGACGGTTGACGTTCCGCCACAAGATAATGACATAGACCGCATAATATGTCCTTTGGGGAGAAAAACAGCATTTTTTCATTGTACGTTTCAAACTACAGCTGAAAGCCAAGTCGATCTCTCTCTTGTATTTTGTAGTGCTGTATTTATACCATAGTAATTTGGTAGTGTTTGCTTTGCTCTGGCTTTTTCAGGGTTAATTATTGTGTTCTCCCCACAGAGAAGTACTGGAAAATCTCTGTAGACTGATGGCATTTCATGCCGTTCAGCCTTATAATCTTAAAATGTCAGCAAAATCACCTGTTTTGTCATAATTTTAGACAATACACAAGAGAATCATTCAAATACTAGTTCCAAAGTGTCATTTGTGAAGTAGCAACGGTTTCTGCAGATGTGTATGAATGGCGGAAGAAAGTAGTTTTTGGGTTTTTGAGACTCTGTTTGATTTCCTTTTTTATACACGATTATGCCATCGGACTGTTGTATAAACGCAATATCACACTCGTAGCAGTGCGATATGGCTGTATATTGTAACTGGTGGGACACTAAGGCACTCGGTCTGGGGCCTCGAGCCAACGCACGCCTCCCACCAGTGGCGATATACAATTTTTTTTTTTATATGGAGTGATTGTAAAAATGTGTCACTGTGTGACTATAAGATACACTACAAGTGTATGTGTTTTCTACAGGTGGTTTGTCGAGCCCACTCACCCATGCAAGACACTAAGAATTTATAATATTTTGAGGTTGGAGTGTAGTGAAGTGGGGAAGAGAAGAGGATGAGCTTTCATTCTTCATGTGACTTTTTCATCACCACATGGTTTTGGTGGTTGTCAGTGTATTAAGTGTGAAATCGATATTAGTTCACCCTGAAATTAAAATTCTGTCATTAGTTACTCTCCCTCCCATACACGTTTCTGGAAATCGTGAATTATGTAGCCAGAAGTATGTATGGCTGCATTTCGTTTTGAAAACAAACGCTATGGGGCAGTATGACACCGTTCCTTATCGCGCTTACCAGCTGACCATTTACCTCTGTATGGATGGCTTTCCCGCTGTTACCAGTTTGTCCAGTTAGCTCGCCATGTACGTCGGTGAATTTAAAACACAGAGAGGAGATGACCACGACAACGTGGTTCGAGTCTGGTGAAGAACGGTTCCAGAAAGTGAGTAAGACAAAAACAGAATCTAAAAAATAAAATAAACACGTAAATAACAGGGTGAGAATGTGGTAAACTGTGGTAAAAATCAAATGAAGGCTTTTCTTTTTCTGAATTGCTTTTTAAATTTGTTGGTTGAGTTTACGGGTCAATCTGTGCTTTTTAAAACACTATTGGTTGGGTTTAGGGAAGGAGGAGGGTGGGTCAGTCGATCTGTCAGTCAGTCAATCATTCAGTCAGTCGACAGCGGCCTCTGGTAGATTACCCGAGAACAGCAGGCATGAATGGCACTCGCGAGAGAAATTTGAGATCTCAAAAAGCCTACACAGCGGCCTCTGGTGGATTTGGCGATCTCCAGAAATGTATTTAGAGGTACGTTTTCAGAATGAGCCTGGGTTGATGTCAGTAGTTACTGGTTTCCAACATTCTTTAAAATATCTTTTTTGGGTCCATCAGAATTAAGAAACTCAAATGGATTTTGAGTGTGAGTGAATGGTGAAGACATTTTCATTACTGGGTGAATTATCTCTTTAAGAGGTTGCAATTATGGTTGTATGAGGTAATGAAATATACATAAAATTGTTCCACATCTGCCAGTTTTGACTGATTTATGTATTTACAGTGTACAAAATTGTAGTTTTCTAGTACGAATTCATTTATATCTTTTGTGTAGCAAAAATGTTTAAGTATCCATAAATAAGATGTTTAAGAGTATTGCCCCCCTCCCTCATTTTTATAGTCGTGCTTAATGAGACAAAATCAATAAAATATCTATGTTTTATTTTATTTTTTTATCATCAATTAATATGCATAAATTTTTATCATAATATTAAAATGCATTTTATTTCGATTTGCTATTTTAAATGCTTTGATAAACACGTTATAAAACTTCAGCAACACTTTACAATTAGATTCCATCAGGTCATGTATTTAATAACACAAACAAGAAAAGAACAATACATATATTACAAAATTGATTCATATTTCATAAAATTAGTAGATGAAAACAAAGTCACTTATTGTTAGTTCATCTTCACTCACAGTGCATTAACTAATGTCAAGTATAATTTTGGATTTTAATAATGCATTAGTAACTACGATTAAGAAGTGCACTGTGGGTTCCAACATTTATTTTGTTGGGAAGACAATAAGAAATTAAGTTAGCTTATTAGTTCTTACTAATTCAAGTAGATTGAACATAAAACAATTAAGTTGTCCTAAAATATTGTGTTGTTTCAGCTAATTTTAAATAAGTAGTTTAATTGTTGAGTACACTGTAAAAAATTCTAGGTTCCACACAATTCCTTTATGTTGTCCCAACACAAATCAATTAAGGTAACTCAATCGTTTTTACAAATTTAAGTTGATTGAACATAAAACATTTAAGTTGTCCCCCCCAAAAAAACTTTGGAATTGTGTTGTTTCAGCTAATTTTAAATAAGTAGTTTGAACAAACATCAAAAGTTAGGGTGCTTTCACATCTGTAGTTCGGTTCATTTGGTCCGGACCAAGGGCAACAAATAATACATTGTAGCATTTTCTGTAGTCTTCAGGTCGTTTTCACACCACACTGATTGCTTCCAAACCAGTTGAAAAGGACCAAAATGCAGTCATCTGACAAAATCCACATCACTCATTGGCTATATGTTGTTAAACGTATTTCCTAAACTGCTAATCGATTGGTCAGAATTCACGTGCGAGAACATGCCAAAGGAACTCCCGTAAGTAAGCAAACCGGCAGACACAAAATGTCGCTTTTGACTATGGAGCTTCGACTGCACTGGCTGATTGTATCCCTGCTCATAGTATACTATATAGTTTGTATACATCACTTTAGATAAACTATAGAGTTTGAGAATGAAGTGCAGCTGTGGCTGAAAGACAAGGTTTTTAGAGCGGCATTGCAAATGGCGAAGGCGCATCGCACGTCACTTCAGGAGAAGGCATGAATAAATTTTGCTAAACTGCGACATGGTCATCTTCCGGAAATATTACCAACGATCGATGAGGTAATGCATCCCCCCCCCCCCCCCCATCTCTCTGTTGGTAAAGCGCTGTCAACAAATATGTTTCCTCCAGATTCCATAATGCACAGCGCATCGACCTACGGCAGCTGGATTAGTCCAAGAAGGCGCAGTACTTTTTGCGGTTGGGTCTGTTTTAGTTTGGATCATATTCTCACCACAAACGAATCGCTCCTTCGTTTGAAAGCGTAACGTGACCACTTC
The DNA here is from genome assembly GCA_903798195.1 of Danio kyathit. Taxonomy (NCBI): domain Eukaryota; kingdom Metazoa; phylum Chordata; class Actinopteri; order Cypriniformes; family Danionidae; genus Danio; species Danio kyathit. The sequence continues at coordinate 47,498,640 of LR812539.1, forward strand.
TTCAAGGAGGTCTCTGTACGCTTTTTCGGTCCGCTTTTGGTGCCCACTCGAGTACGATTGCTACATTCACACCTGCCCATACGAACTGCACCAAAGGGAAAACGAACTCTAGTGCGATTCAACCGAACTAAATAAGGCAGGTGTGAAAGCACCCTTAGCTTCATGTCAGTAAGTGTGACCAAAACTTAACAAACTTAATTTATCGTCGTACAAGAAGCAAGGTTTTGTGATGTTTTGTGGATCAAAATGTGCTACAGTAAATCTAAGGACAGACAGTATTTATTCAAAACAAAATCCGCCGTTCTACAAAAATCTACTCAGAACTCTTCAGGGGGCCCATTGCTTATAATATCATTTCCGGGTTTTACTGCTACAAATTAAGCAGCTCTACTACTTCCTGTTGCGTTAGCAAACAACACATGAACAGACAAGCTGAAATGACCCAGGCATGCAGATTCTTCCTGCCCCAGAGAATATGCTGAGCTTCTGGCAGTCCGGATCATGGCATGTCACTGGCACTGATGCCGTGCTGCCATATGTCAAACATAATTCAGTTTTGTGCTAACACACCAAATACCCAGCATGAGCTATGCACAAGTGGACATATTTGGTCCTTTTTTGCCATCGTTTCCTACCCATCTGCCTTTTTTTTTTAACTTTAAACCATTGCTTACAGTAAATATATGCTAGGTCTTGTAGTGAAAATAATCGGCGGGAACTGTCAGATGGCTAAAAAGACCGTCTTTTTTGAATGTTTTGCCACATGCAAGATGGCAGAATATTATTACTGTTAGCAGAAACTGTGGGCAGATTGCAAACGGTGGAGTTGTGCTGTGATGAACTTCTCCAAATGTGCATTCTTCTCGCATGTGAAATATAATTAGCAATGTCCTATCATCAGCTTTGTTCCTCACGACTAAACATGAAGTTCTGCATGAATGTTTTTTTGGGAAGAAACGGCAGTTCATGACTCTTTCATTAAGGGAACTGTCAGGTTTCCTTCTATGAAAGAATCATGAACTAGTGGCGTTGATTGACGCAACCATTCTCTTGTGTAAATTTATGATTATTATGGGCCTGTGGAAATCCCTGCATGCCTGTAAATGAGTGCTTATAAGCATCTGGTTCACATTAGTGACAATGTTTTTGTTTTGCTTAGTTCTTTTTCTTTCTTTTTTTTAATAATTTTTTAGGGGTTTTCAACTTTATTGGATAGGACAGTAGAGAGCATTGACAGGAAAGCATGGGGAGCAGAGAGAGGGGAAGGATCGGCATAGGACCGCGAGGCAGAATCGAACTCAGGCCGCCGTGAGCACCGGAATGCATGTGAAGACGCACTAACCACTAAACCACTGGCGCCGACTCTTTTTTCTTTCTTTCTTTCTTTCTTTCTTTCTTTCTTTCTTTCTTTCTTTCTTTCTTTCTTTCTTTCTTTCTTTCTTTCCAAAATATGAAACTTGCTGCTTTCACATTAAAGGTGGGAATGTGTTTCCGAAAACCATGGTTAGCCAACTAAGGTTGCAATGTCCGTCGTTACAAACATAGTTCGTTGATTTGGCGTTTCCCCAATCCATCATTCCAATGAACATTCACAAACTGCATCACAAACTTGTATGCTTGCAACTATACCTCTAGAGCTGTAGTTGGAAACATAGTTCCTGGCTGTGTTCTATTCCCAGTTACTCCCCCTGTGCCCTATTAGTTTAGAACATTCTAACAATTAAACTTGGAATTATTAAAAAAAAGCATTAAAGTCATCTCTCTTTGGTGTAATTTGCTTTCAAAGTATTTTTACAGTTCAGTTTTAGCGATCTTCATGTTTACAATTGCGCTCCCTTCGCAGTGCACTTTGAAAACATTGATGTCATTTTGAACACATGGCTCATGGCTCATGACGAAAGCTATAGGTGACCTATTATTTAAAAGCAGAATTTATGTTACGTCTCCAAAGCTTGTGCAAACAAAAAAATAGCATACATTAATGCTTTTAATTTATACTAGATTATTTGTTAAGAAATGTGTCTGTATATTACATGGGCCTGTTGGTTAGAAGATTTCTGCAGTGGTTTGCATGTGTCAAATTGTAAAAGTAGACTTTTCAAAAAATAAAAAATAAACTATCCCACTTTAATAATAATAATAGTTAATAATATTATTAAAGTATTATTTTTTACATTTCCTAATAAATATTAAATTTAATTTCTTAATAAATAGCCTCATTATTTATTTATGTATGAGATTAGAATACATGTTAGCTTTTGTAAGTGATTTTATGTTTTAGAATAGAATATGTAATGTTCTCAATAATATTTGTAAAGAAAACATAAAGGCTAAAGGCTGATTGAAAGGGCACCAATTTTAACAATTAAAAAGTCTACAATTTTAAAAAGTCTTTTGTGTCTCCAGAATGTGTCTATAAATTTCAGCTCAAAATACCCATCAGATTATTTATTATACCTTTTAAAATCTGGGAAATGGGAGCTGCTTTACCAGTGTAGCTGTTTTTGTTGCCTTGATGAGCACAGCGAGCTGAACAAATCTTTTAATCCCAGTTGCATTGCGCACATCCTGTGTTGTTGATATGATTAAACGCGTAACTACAAAGACATATGCAGCTGTCAATCAATTCAGTGGACGGGAAAACCGCACCTGAAGTTGTGGTTGACCTCAAAATGGGAAGGATTTGGATCCTGTTTTAATGTCAGGAAATTTAAAAAAGAGACTTAGGGCATACTCACACTATGCTATCCGAACCGTGCCCAGGCCCGTTTCCCGGATCGTTTGAGAAGTGTGAGTGCTCTGAATCGGGCTCAGGCACGGTACACTTGGCCGGCCCTGGCCCGGTTGGAAGAGGTGTGCCAGAGCGCTGTTCACTTGGGCTCAGGCGCGGTACGCTTACAGTGTGAGTGCAAAACGCGCCCGAGCCCGAAACTGAAAGCGAGACATGACTTTTAAGCGACTGTTTGATATGGATTAATTAATCATTCATACTGTTCAATGAACACAAACTGTCATAGTTTATTAAAGACGGAAACCCCTCACTGCACGACAGCTGCGCCTTCAGCAAACTTCCTAATTCCTGCAGCACGAGGACTTTATGATTGTTTATGAGCGTCAAAAGTGGCTGATCTGTTCGGCGAAATGTTTGACTGCGTGTCACCGCATATCAAACGACTTAAACGATATAACTAAAAAAATCTCCACTGTGCTGAGTGAGAGCGCTTACTGAGCAGCGCATCATCGATGACGGAAGCGCGGCCAGGCCCGAATGTAATGTGAGTGCGGGCCGTTGGGGGAGACAGGAGGGGGGACAAGCGTGCTTTGGCCCGATTCAAGGCAACTGTACATAGTGTGAGTACGGCCCTATTGTGTTTCTATCACCCCAATATAACTGAGGACACTATACCTACACACAATTCTGTCCAAACAGCTTACAAAAGATGATTTTCATCATAGGTGCCCTTCAGATTTCAACCGTGTTGTAAATAAAAGCAATGGCAAGCAATAGAAGCAATATTCTTCATATTAAAAGGAGTTTTTGTTCTAACCAGCACCTGAAATTTATATTTTAGAAACGGCTTCTGTTTCTTGCAGCTGAACAGCAGAAAACTGACAATGATCAACGATGTGCTTTATTCAGTGTTAAATGCTAATAATATGAGTTTGAATGCCATTTTACATGACAATTATTGCCATACTACTGAAAGCAGCAGCAGATTGTTCACATCAGATCTAGAAAATAAAATAAGCCGTTTGAAATTGAACTTTAGAACTGTCACTCGGTGCAAACCAACACATATCAGTGATTCAGCATGTACATTTAATAATGTTAAAGAGGTTTAATATGTATTAATTAGATTAGAAACTTTACAATTTTGTTGGAGTGCAGTAAATGCACTATTCTGTGATTCTGAATGGCTGTATTTTAATTTCTGTCATGTTTTGTCTGGTGCAAACATCCAAATTGCATCACGTAGCATGTTGTTAGGACATGGGGTTACAATGTAAACTGCTCACCTAATGTTTATGTTCATAATATTTACATTATTTGCTAATTAATACCCAGCTGATGTGAAACTCTGAATCTGCGTACTACTATCCACCGTCGGTCGCATTTTGGTCGTGGACGCACACTGAATGAAATGCTGTTTTCCAACAAGGCAACACAGGGTTTTGAAATATAATCGGCTAAACTGGCATTGGGTGGGTTAAAGGGACCAAAACAAAGACAGACGATCCGGCACGTATCGCACATTTTCAAAGCAGAATATCTGATTTTAGCATTGTTTTTCAGATAAACAAGTATGTTCACTTAGCATGTTTCTTAAATATTTGCAAACATATTATGGTATTTTTATGCTTTAGAAGATTCAAAACCTTACATACAGCAGTTACTCATCTTAGGCAATGTACTTTTTGGATTACTTTTAGATTACTTTTAAACTAGCTTGTTAATAACACAGCCAATTTGAATGGGATAACTGAAACAACATGGTGAACACATTCACTGTTAGCTATGACTTTTGCCTCCATAAAATCATAATTTACTCCTTATTATTTGTTGTGGTGGTGTGTATGAAATGGGATGAAGAATATAGTCTTGCTGAAAAAGGCATTAATATGCCTTATACGATTACATTTTTTTAACATGTCCTTGGTAAATGTAACTATTAATTTAACTACTGAGTAATGTTAATTACATACAAATACTTACTCCATGGTTAGGGTTAGAATGCGGGTTAGGTTTAGGGTTAGTTGCATGTACTGTAAATATGCATAAACAGTTGTAGTGTTGACAATATTTATTCAATTCTTTGTTATTAACATCATACAATGCATTAAGCTATGCCATGGTTTCTCCACACCCATTATAATAAAGCCAGAAATATATTGACATACCAATAATGAACCATGTGCCTCTAAAAATGTGAAAATATAGGTTTTATAATATTTAGTAAATGTATTATTTTGTATACTCTACTTTTAACAGCATGTTATTGCTGCCTCTTTCCAAATATGCATGAAATCTCTGCGTGAAGTGCACTACATTGTTGACTGACACACAAAAATCCACTTGTGAATATTTAGGATTATTACGACCCAGTGGAATTCCCTGCACGTCTGGATATTGTTGTGTTACGGTCATCTGGTTCACATTAGCGACAGCATTTTTGCTCTCTGCGAAGCCGAATCACAAGCAACAATAAAACAACATTCATGTATATTTTCTTGGTGAAATCACTCTTTTGTGTCGAACAGCGGTTTCCTCAGAGGAAAGGTTATACTCACAGGACAAGTAATATAGGAAAAAAAAATTTTGACATGAAGAGAAAACAAAAAGTTAAGTAACATAGAATCTATACACAAAAATATGATATATGGCCATATTTTAGCATATATAAAAATATGTTCAATATGATCTTATGTTGCAGGTTCACTGACTTCAACAGTGTAAAAATCTTGATGGTTTTGTGGATTTCATCTATCCAAACTGATCTTTATTTTGTATTTTCAATTGGATTCAAGTCAGGTGATTGGCTGGGCCATTCTACAGCTTGATTTTCTTTCTCTGAAACCATTTGAGAGTTTACTTGGCTGTGTTTTGGATCATTGTCTTGCTGAAATGTCTACCCTGGTTTTATCTTCATTGTCCTGGTAATGTAGATGTTGGACTGAAGCAGCTAAGATTAATTTACAATGAGGAAGGGCAGAGGGTTGCTGAATAACTATTGAGAGATTTCAGCTGCTGTCTGGGCTTTCATTGCCTTTCTAAGCCTCCCTTTCTTCATGTGTTTAATACTTTTTTCCTGTGTCATTTCATTTTATTATACATAACTTAATTTGTTAACTAACTAGATTTGTTTTTATTTTGCATATATGTATTTCTTTGGTTGTTATCAACATCTGGTGAAAATTTAAAGTCAATGGCACCTTTAGAAATATGTTTTCTGAGAAAAATGGTGACGGGTTGAATACTTATTTCCCCCACTTTGTTTATATACAGTTGAAGTCAGAATTATTAACGCCCCTGAATTATTAGACCCCCCAACCCCCAAATTCTGTTTAACGGAGAGAAGGTTTTTTCAAGCCATTTCTAAACATAATAGTTTTAATAACTCATTTCTAATAACTGATTTATTTTATCTTTGCCATGATGACAGTAAATAATATTTTACTAGATATTTTTCAAGACACTTCTATACAGCTTAAAGTGACATTTAAAGCCGTAACTAGGTTAATTAGGTTAACTAGGCAGGTTTTCTAGCCGAAATAAGAGAAATAAGACTTTCTCCAGAAAAAAAAAATATTATCAGACATACTGTTAAAATTTCCTTGCTCTGTTAAAAATCATTTGGGAAATATTTAAAAAGAAAAAAAAAATCAAAGGGGGTTTAATAATTGTGTGCATGAAAAAGATCTCAAAACAAAAGCTAGCACAAATGTTAAATTATTTAGAGTCTTGTGCCGGTGTTGTTTCTTTGCTTATGCTGCCTTCAAATGAAGATTTATTCAAGCAGTACTGTATGTATCCTTAAATGCAAAACTGATGGCATGGCAGACCTTAAGGGTTGTGGGTGGTGGTAGTAATGATGTGGTAAAGGAAATCTATGCCTTCATTAAAAGAAAACTTCACTTGCTATGACTTACTGCACCGAATCAATTAAATGAGACCTCATGATCATTCTCAACCCACTGATTGTTTCCCTATTGTTTAAAACTGGCTCTGCATTCCTACAGTAGGGGAAAGCTACTTTAAATAACAAAAAAATCTTTTTAAAAGATAATGTTTTAGACAGAAATAAATTTGTGCTTTGCTTACAAACAAGTGTGGTCTATCAATATCTTCAAATAACTTCAAAATGATATTATTTTAAACATACTGCACATTGTTTCTTTTGACCTGATCTGAAAAATGTAACACAACAAGAAATGCTAAATTTACTGGCTTATTTTATTTTATTTTTTTAATCAAATATGGTTTATATAGAGCAACGCAGTGGCGCAGTAGGTAGTGCTGTTGCCTCACAGCAAGAATGTCGCTGGTCGCAGGTTCGAACCTCAGCTGGGCTGGGTCAGTTGGCGTTTCTGTGTGGAGGTTGCATGTTCTCCCTGCGTTCGCGTGGGTTTCCTCCGGGTGCTCCGTTTTCCCCCACAGTCCAAAGACATGCAGTACAGGTGAATTGGGTAAGCTAAATTGTCCGTAGTGTATGAGTGTGAATGTGTGTGTGTGGAAATTCCCAGAGATGGATTGCGGCTGGAAGGGCATCCGCTGCGTAAAATCGTGCTGGATAAGTTGGTGGTTCATTCCACTGTGGCGACCCCGCAAGGGACAAAGCCGACAAGAAAATGAATAAATGAATGGTATATATATATATATATATCGTTTATAATATACCAAACTATGACCTTATTCACATGTGAACTGCAAACATTTTGTCTTTTATCTTTGCCAAAACTATTCAATTACATCTGCATTTTAAATTTCAGTTCCATCAAATGCTTTAAAACCAAACAGTACAACATTTAATGATGTAGATTTTTAAATTTACAACATGCACACGTTTTATAAAACATCTACATTTCGTTTTTGTCTTCTGAGGCACTAGTAAGGTCACACTTTATTTCGATGGTCCGTTTGTTGAATATAAGTTACACTCCATCTACATGTCAATTAATTATCAATAGATTATAAGTAGACTGTTAGGTTGGGGTTAGGGTTGGGGTTAGTGTAAGTTGACATGTACTTGCGAAGTTTCTTATAGTCAGTTAAATGTCTGTTGAAGGACTGTTAAATGTCAGTATCAACAGATATTAATTAGACAGTCTACTAATACTCAAATGGACCATCAAAATAAAGTGTTACCACTAGTAAATATATTATATAAGATAGGGGCCTACAATGGTTTCTCCTACCGCAGAAAATTCAAAGTTCTTTTTGATAGATGGCACCAGTTTTTAAGAAAGTGGCTATTTTGTTGTCTTTGACTTTATTCGCAAATGTTTATGCAATATTACAGTTTTTCACAAATTTATTTCACATCTTTGAATGGAACTGAACTGAACTAAAAAACTCTGAAAATGCAAACTTAAGGATGTGTTATGCTGTGTTCACACCAGATGCGGAACGCGTGGATAAATCGCGTAAATAGACGAGCAAACATTTGAGTTACTTCATTCGCGCATCAAACTCCGCTTCATTCACGCGTCAAATTCACTTCAGAACAGACGCGGATTCGCGTGATGGTCAGGGCTTCTGTCTAACATGGATTTTATTGAGAAAATAACTGTGTTTATGTGCTTTTATAAAGGCTGAAAAACAGCATCGATACGTTAAGAGCAGTGTCTGAGTCCACTGGATACTTTCAGAGGTGCACCCAGCTCTGTGAGCTCTTAAACTCCTCCAGAAACTTAACCTGGATGACGGAGGCTTTCAGCGGTGCTTCAGACTGAGCCGAGCCCAGTTTGATGAACTGTTGTCGGTGTCGGCGGAGGATTTCCCCCGGGACACCAACAACAGGTGCTACTTCACAATCATGCCCCCACAAGAGCAAGCTCCTGATTGGTTAACGTGGATCGAATGTCCGCAGAAGTTCAGATTTTTGAACTTGAGCGATTTGCGCGACAAGCACGTCAAATGCGCAAAACGCTCAATTCTCACTGCGCCCTCCGCGCCGCGCAATTCGCATCATTCGCGCCGCAGGATGTTTATTCGTGCGATTGCATTGACTTGACATGTAAATCACTCGCGCTTGACGCTTCTTCCGCGTGTGGTGTGAACGCAGCATTATAGAACTAAATAACGCTCTGGTTACTAAGGTAACCCTCGTTCCCCGAGGGGGGGGAACGGAAATGCTATGTGGAAACTTCCACTATGGGGATTTCGTTCAGAAAGCCAATCATCTGAAAGAGTATGTAAACGGGCCAATGAAATGCCAATGAGTTGGCAGCTTCAGCTTGCGCACCTGATGCTCGTTGCAATTAATCTTGCTATATGAGCACAGAGCTAGCAAGCCAAAGCATCCTTTTTGTAGCTGAAGCGACTTCGTCTCAACAGCCAAGGGGCAATCATTATGGCGAAGGGACATAGCATTTCCGTTCCCCCCCTCGGGGAACGAGGGTTACCTTAGTAACCAGAGCGTTCCCCTTCGGAAGGGGAACTTCAATGCTATGTGGAAACTTCCACTATGGGGAAATGTATGGAAAACGCCATAATGATTGAACCTTACCTTCGCCCCCGATGAGAGGTTTGCCAGGCAAAGAGAGCGTGAGCGCACCGTCATCACCAGGGGCGCGGTCTTCCAACGTGTTCCCTGGCCCTTACTTATCCCACTTCAACAGAAGATTTACAGATTTAGATATATTTTTCGGGAGCCGCAAGTTCTTCTAGAATATCTAGGAATTAATACGACAGTACGTTGGGAAGCGTGCAGTCCCGATAGGGAGGACGCTGCGGAGGCCACCTGCTACCCAAGTGGGGAGACTGGGGCAAATAGCACATGAACTAACCCTGAGAAGGGGGAGTAAGCATATGAAAATAAGATGGTTAGCGGTTAGGGAAGACACGGGTCCGCCTGTGAGGGGGGACTGCACCGTGGCAGTATAAGCGTATGGGATCGCCTAGTGGGGATCGCGCATAGCAGGCACCTATACCCAGAACGCGGGTTGACCAGCGGGCAGACCTACAACATAATGGGCCAGCGTCTGACTCCTCCGTTGAGCCAGATGCTGGGGGCCGCGGAGGAATCTCTGCAGGGTTCGCCAGCGGGGAACTTTACTGACAGAGTGAATAAGTGCACGTATCTCCGTGTTAGAAAGAATGGCGCAGCAAGCGTATTTAAACACCTTCACCGAGTTGTTTCCTCAATCACCAAGGGTTACCTAATACCCTTGAGGAAACCGGCTCCACTCGCAGATTGTAAAATCTTGCAAATGTGTTAGGTGTCGCCCAGCCCGCAGCTCTGCAGATGTCTGTTAGAGAGGCGCCGCGTGCACGCGCCCAAGAGGATGCTATGCTCCGAGTGGAGTGTGCTCGAACCCCTGGGGGACACGGCTCGCCCTGGCTCTGGTAAGCGAGGGAGATGGCATCCACTATCCAGTGGGCCAACCTCTGTTTTAGATACGGCACTTCCCTTCTGCCGACCACCGTAACAGACGAAGAGCTGCTCAGATGATCTGACGCTCTGAGTGCGGTCCAGATAGATTCGCAAAGCGCGAACTGGACAAAGTAATGAAAGGGCTGGGTCTGCCTCCTCAGGGGGCAGCGCTTGCAGGCTCACTACCTGGTCTTTAAATGGTGTGGTAGGAACCTTGGGCACATATCCAGGCCGGGGTCTCAGGACAACATGAGAGTTAGCCGGCCCGAATTCTAGGCACGAGTCACTGACCGAAAATGCCTCCAGGTCCCCAACCCTCTTGATAGAAGCCAACGCGACCAGCAGAGCTGTCTTCAGGGACAGAAATCTTAAAGATACTGAGTCGAGTGGTTCGAATGGATCTGTGTGCAAGCTCGTGAGAACGAGGGCGAGATCCCAAGAGGGCAATTGGGGGGGGTGGCGGGGTGGATTAATTCGCCTAGCGCCTCTGAGGAACCGGATGATGAGGTTATGCCTTCCCACGGTGCTGCCAGCCACCGCGTCATGGCGAGCGGAGATGGCAGCCACGTAAACCTTGAGTGTGGAGGGCGACAGCCTGCTCTCCAGCTTCTCTTGGAGAAAAGAAAGCACAACGCTGATCTGGCAAGTTCGGGGGTCTTCTCTGCGAGAGACGCACCATTCAGTGAATAGACTCCACTTCAGGGCGTACGCGCCCCTCGTTGAGGGGGCTCTCGCCTGAGTGATGGTATCAACCACCGCCATAGGTAGGTTACCTAAGTCTTCCTCGCGTCTAAGGACCACACGTGGAGGTTCCAAAGATCCGGGCGAGGGTGCCAGGTGGTGCCCTGTCCCTGAGAGAGTAGGTCCTCTCTTAAAGGGATCTGCCAGGGGGGGGCCGTCGCGAGGAGTGAGAGTTCTGACATCCAAGTCCGGTTGGGCCAGAGAGGCGCAACTAGCAAGACCTGTTCCTCGTCCTCCCTGACCTTGCACAAGAGCTGCGCGAGCAGGCTCACTGGGGGAAACGCATATTTGCGCATGCCCCGAGGCCAGCTGTGAGCCAGTGCATCCGTGCCGAGAGAGCCCTCGGTCAGGGAAAAAAACCACTGGCAATGAGCGTTCTCGGGGAAGCGAACAGATCGACCTGGGCTTCCCCGAATCACGCCCATATCAGCTGAATCGACTCGGGGTGGAGTCTCCATTCTCCTGGACGTAAGAGCTGCCGTGAGAGCGCGTCGGCTGCACGGTTGCGCTCGCCTGGAATGTGAATGGCGCGCAGCGATTTCAGCCCGCGTATGACTCCAGAGGAGCAGACGGCGGGCGAGCTGAGACATACGGCGAGAGCGGATACCCCCCATACGGTTGATATATGCCACCGTCGTCATGCTGGTCCGTCCTGACCAGCACGTGTTGTCGCTCCAGCACCGGGTAAAAAACGGCGGAGAGCAAGGAACACTGCCAACAGCTCTAGGCGATTGATATGCCAATGCAGCTGGGTATCCTTCCACAGGCCCGCGGCTGCATGCCCACAGCACACGGCCCCCCAGCCCGTGCTGGAAGCATCTGTTGAGACAACAACATGACTGGACGCCTGTCCTAGAGGCACTCCGGCCTGTAGGAACGAGGGGTCGTTCCAGGGGATGAGGGCGCGGCGACACAGCGCAGTAACAGAGACCCGGTGTGTGCCCGCATGCCATGCGCGTCTGGGGACTCGATCGTGAAGCCAGTGCTGTAGTGGTCTCATATGGAGTAACCCGAGCGGCGTGACAGCGGCCGCGGATGCCATATGCCCCAGGAGCCTCTGAAAGAATTCAGTGGGACCACTTTTTTTCTGTCGAACTCTCTCAGACAGTTCAGCATTAGCTGAGCGCGCTCTCCGGAGAGGCGCGCTGTCATGGTGACCGAGTCCAGCTCCAACCCGAGAAAAGAGATCCTCTGCGCGGGGGCGAGTTTGCTCTTTTCTCGGTTGACCTGAAACCCCAACAGATGGAGGTGCTGGAGCACCTTGTCTCTGTGCACAGTCAACTGTTCCTGAGAGTGAGCTAAAATCAGCCAGTCGTCGAGATAGTTGAGTATGCGGATGCCCGCGAGCCGAAGGGGCGCTAGGGCACCCTCCGCGAGCTTGGTGAAGAACCGCGGAGACAGAGAGAGCCCGAAGGGGAGGACTTTGTACTGCCAAGCTCGGCCTTCGAACGCAAACCTCAGAAACTGACGGTGGCGGGGAAGGATGGAGACATGAAAGTATGCGTCCTTCAGGTCTATCGCTGCAAACCAATCCTGAGGACGAACGCACTGGAGGATGCGCTTCTGCGTGAGCATTCTGAATGGGAGCCTGTGCAGACAGCGGTTCAAAACGCGCAGATCTAGGATTGGCTGTAACCCACCGCTCTTTTTGGGTACGATGAAGTACGGGCTGTAAAACCCGCTCCTCATCTCAGCTGGAGGGACCGGCTCGATTGCATCCTTCGCCAGGAGGACAGCAATCTCCTCTCGCAAGACAGGGGCGGACCTGGGGCTGACCCTGGTAAAGTACACGCCCGTGAACTTCGGGGGCCGTTTCGCAAACTGAATTGTGTAGCCGAGTCTGATTGTGCGTATGAGCCACCGCGAGGGGCTGGCCCGCGCTAACCAGGCAGGCAGAGCCCTCGCTAATGCACTCATCGCTACAATCGATGACGTACCTGCAGTGGGGCAGCGCGGAGTGGGAGGGCTGATCTGGGAAGCGCTGGGGTCCCGCGGATGAGCTGGAGATAAGAGAGTCACACTCACCTCGCTCCCGAACTCCGGAGAGTGGGCTTGAGGAGTGGGAGAAAGGAGACCGTCCTCCCAGGTCCTGTGAGCCATTGGCGAAATGCACCGAACCTGCGAGCCAGAAGGCATAGCGTCCCGGACTGGCAGAGTTCGGGCTGTCACATCCGGAGAATTGGAAAAGTGCTCTTTCATTGAGATTTTCGTGGCACTGAAAAGTGCCGTTGGAAATGGAGCCCGGCCCTCCACCGGGGAAAAAGCACATTCCCTCTTCTCCGGATGGCCTGTCTCAGGGACGCTTCGCGGTCCGTTTACCGGACTTAGCGGCGCCCTGGGCAGGGGGGGCGGCCGGCTTACGAGGTGCTCGATGCGGCCGCTTCGCCGGAGGCGCAGGCGGGGGTGGGGCAGCTCTCGCAGGCGGACGCCCTCGGCGAGGAGCAGCAGATGTGGATGGCTCGGCGGCCGGAGCGGTGTTACGATCCCGCCGATAGATGACATTACCCATCGCATCAGACTGCTCTTTCACCGCCTTGAATTCCTAAGTGAATTCACCGACGGTGTCGCCGAACAGGCCAGCCTGGGATATGGGGGAGTCAAGAAAGCGAACTTTGTCGACCTCGCGCATATCTGCCAGGTTTAGCCAGAGGTGGCGCTCCTGGACCACTAATGTGGCCATCGTCCTTCCCAGCGCACACGCAGCGGACTTAGTGGTCCGAAGAGCATAGTCGGTTGCGGGTGCGGAGCTTCGTGCAACAAGCCTGGGTCGGAACCACCCTCGTGCAGCTGGGCCAGCGCCTGCGCTTGGTAGCGCTGGTAGGTGGCCATAGCGTGCAAGGCGGAGGCAGCCTGGCCCGACAGCTTTGTAGGCTCTGGCTCCGAGGGAGGCAGATAACCTACAGGCTTTGGACGGGAGACAAGGCAAGACCCCTCCAGGAGGGAGACGCCACGCGGACAAAGATTTGACCGCGATAGCGCGCTCGACCTTCGGGATTGTCTCATAACCTTGGCTGCTCCACCATGAGAGTGGTGAGGGCGGAGACGCACGCAGGATCGGGCAGAAAAAGGTGCCCTCCAAGACTGCGTGAGCCTACTGTGCACCTCCGGGAAGAAGGGGACGAGAGGCTTCGAAGGACTGGCCTTCTTATCCTCAACGTAGCAACCCATCTAGTCGGTCCGGCCGCGGAGCTGGGGGATAAACCATCTCCAACCCCACGGCCGGAAGCAGCCCGGGAAAGCACGGCCATCATATCCGACTCAAGATCTTTGACAGCGCTCCCCTGCCCGGAGGGAGGGAGCGGGTCTGGATCTTCATCGGACATTGACAGCCCACCCTCCGATGCAGCAGTGGACGTCTGGTCCCCGGTGTCATCGAGCGAGAGGGCTACCATCTGGTTAGACGGATCGCTTCCTCCGCTCGAAGCTTGGATGGAGCGCTTGGAGGGAGGCGGGAGGTCCGCGAGCCCGGGGGCGGCGGATAATCTCCCACTGGAACCCTCAGGACCTGCCCGAGTGCCCACTGCAGTGCAGGGGACAGCTGGGGTGGTTAGCCCTTTTGCAAGAGCTAACCGCGATCTTAACTGCGCAACAGTCATGCCATCGCAGAGTGACGGCATGAGCTGCCCGGGAGCACCCGCATTAACATGCTGGACCCCCAGACATGCCACGCAGTGCTCTGCCCATCATCCGGGGACAGGAAACCACCGCATCCAGAAACGCACGGTCGGAGCGACCATCTTGAAAAAGACGCACTGCACGACCGTATTGCTCTTTTAGGTGTAGTGCAATACAAACCGCTCGGAGAGGACCGGACCCAAAGGACGCCAGGCAAGGGAAGAAACCCAGCTCGACCGTCTGCCACCGCGTGTACCACACTCTGGACCGGGAGACCGCCTCTCGTTCACTCTCTCTCGCAGATTTATCAGGAAATCGGCTGGAGGAACCCTCATCGACTCTCTCAGAAGGCTGTGAAGTCGTCTGAAGCGAAAAGGATGCTTTGGCTTGCTAGCTCTGTGCTCATATAGCAAGATTAATTGCAACGAGCATCAGGTGCGCAAGCTGAAGCTGCCAACTCATTGGCATTTCATTGGCCTGTTTACATACTCTTTCAGATGATTGGCTTTCTGAACGAAATCCCCATAGTGGAAGTTTCCACATAGCATTGAAGTTCCCCTTCCGAAGGGGAACCTGTAGATTGATCATTACTGTGACACAGAGAAACACAAACTTTTAATTTGGAAAAAAGTATTGCTGCAGTGATTTACTTTCTGCACTTGAAAACTGTTATGCAGACCTAACCGTTGAACAAACACAGTCATGAAATCATGTAATATCTGGCACCTCTAGCAAGGGTTGCATGCAGAATGTGCTATAGCTCAGAATGCAAATTTTTCAGGGCTTTAAGAAAGTCGCTTTGTCAATTTTGTGCAGCAGTGGTTACTTTTGTCCCCGCTCTTCCCAAAACAAATTTACGTTTTGTCAGTTCAGTGGCTAATTTGTACAAATTCATAGAGTTCATTTCAATCCATGTTTATTTCTATAGCACTTTTACAATGTAGATTGTGTTGAACATAAAAGTTCTAATAAATTGAAACAGTGTCAGTCCAGTTTCAGAGTTGAAGTTCAGTTTAGTTTAGTTCAGTGGGGTTTAAATTGGCTGAAAGTCTTAACACTGAGGAGCAATCCATTGATGGGCAGTTCTACAAGTCCCAAACCAAGCAAGCCAGTGGCGACAGTGGCAAAGAAACAAAACTTCACCAATTGACGAAATTTCTTGAGAGAAACCAGGCTCAGTTGGGCATGATCATTTGTCCTCTGGCCAAACTTCTTGTGCAGAGCTGCAGTTTGAGCGCCGGAGGCTAGAGAACAGTGGATGTCCATCGTAGTGAAGCTGCAGGTGTAAGTAGGTCACCGGCCGGTGTTCAGGCTGCCCACAGGATCAATGCGGAGATTCGTCTGTCACTGGGGTCTTTCAGGAATCAGTTTCATGCTCTACACTCCTTCATGACCGCCAAAGCTTCTGCTCAGGATATGGCCTGGTCCAGGATTATGGATATCTCTAAAAGTGCTCTGTGGTTAGCATAATCTCTTCACAGGTTTTGGATCACATCAATGGCACTGCACAATCTCTAGAGACCTCGGGATGAGTATCCCCAGGTGGAAATAGAGAATAAAAAAAATAATTAGTGTAGCTGCTGTTCATAGTGTATTTGAACAAGAGAGTTCAGTTGTATGGAAATGTACAATTTTCAAATTCTTGTGATCTGGGGAATTGGGAAGTTACAGCATGTGAAAAACTGTGCTCACCTGGCTTGTCTAGGGTTCAGACAATGAGCTTCTCAAAGATATTGTAAATTCTTGTGGTCAGTTAACACAAAAAAGAGATGTTTACTCCTCTCCAGCCAATGTCTCCACTCCTCCAGGGCTAATTTAACAGCCAAGAGTTTCCAGTTGCCAATGTCATGATTGTCTTACGCCAGGCTGAATTTGTGAGTAGGTTCTCTCTGCGAAGGGGCCTTAGGGGCATAACTTATAGTACGTAAAGGCGTAACTTAAAGCTATGGAGACCCACATGTCAAAATTATGTTGTCAGCAAGATGGCACGGTACATCAGTTATTAATGTCTACACCTACTCCCCACCTAAACTC
Organism: Danio kyathit; assembly: GCA_903798195.1. Taxonomy (NCBI): domain Eukaryota; kingdom Metazoa; phylum Chordata; class Actinopteri; order Cypriniformes; family Danionidae; genus Danio; species Danio kyathit. The sequence goes on from LR812539.1 coordinate 47,515,124, forward strand.
AACCATCATCATTATTAACGTCTACACTTTCCCCAAACCTAAACCCAACCATCATAGTTATTAATGTCTTCACCTTCCCCAACCCTTAACCCATTTCTCACATATTATTGTAGCACAGTTTGTGCTGAATACAAAAAAAAAAAAAAAAACATGTTGGCCAGGACTACGTAATAAGTAGCTGAAATAAACACACATATCAGGGCATGGCAAAACATGTTAGGGTCCCCAAAATCACCTCAGACCCCTGAGGCTTATTGTCTACACCTTCCCCAACCCTAAACCCAACCGTCACAGTTATTAATGTACAGCCGCAAGTTGTGGAGGTTTTCATACTTAGTGCACGCGCACATGCACCAGGTTTCAGGCCGGACTGTACCAAAAAGCTGAGGAGCGGGTGGTCTTGGGGTGGAATTCCGGGAGTTTTCCGGGAGACAAAACAATACTGGTGATGGGTCTGAAATACGGGAGACTCCCGGGAAAAAAAGGGAGTGTTGGCAGGTATGAATAAAGATATTTAAAAAAAGTGTAGAAACCTGTAACCATTGACTTCTATATGTGTTTTTCCTACCATGGAAGTCAATGGTTACATTCATTAATTTTCCTTCAGCTTAGTCCCTTTACTGATTAGGGGTTGCCACAATTGAATGAACCCCAACTTATGCAGCATATGTCTTACCCAGTGGATGCTCTTCCAGTAGGAACATAGTATTGGGAAACACCCATACAAACTCATTCATACACATACATTCATTCATTTTCTTTTTGGCTTAGTCCCTTTAGAAATCTGGGGTCGCCACAGCTGAACGAACCGCCAACTTATCCAGCATATGTTTTACGCAGTGGATGCCCTTCCAGCTCAACCCAGTACTGGGAAACACCCATACACACTCAATCACACACATACACTACAGACAATTTAGTTTATTCAATTCACCTATAGTGCATGTCTTTGAACTTGTGGGGTAAACCGGAGCACCTGACGGAAATCCACGGGAACATGGGGAGAACATGCAAAATCCACACAGAAATGCCAACAGACCCAGCCAGGACTCAAACCAGCAACCTTCTTGCTATGAGGCGATAGTGCTAACCACTGAGCCACTGTGTTGCCACAATGGTTACAGGTTTTCATTTTTTAAAATGTATATATATCTTCAGGGTGACGCTGTGGCAAAGTAGGTAATGCTGTCGAGAAGGTCGCTGGTTTGAGCCTCGGCTGGGTCAGTTGGCATTTCTGTGTGGAGTTTGCATGTTCTCCGATTTCCCCCACAAGTCCAAAGACATGTGGTATAGGTGAATTGGATGTAGTGTATGTGTGTGAATGAGTGTTTATGGATGTTTCCCTGTGATGGGTTGCAGCTGGAAGGGCATCCGCTGCATAAAACATAAAACAAGTTGGCGGTTCATTCTGCTGTGGCGACCCCGGATTAATAAAGGGACTAAGCTGAAAAGAAAATGAATGAATAAATGAATATATATCTTCATTTGTGTTCAACAGAATAAAGAAACTCATAAAGCTCTCAAACCATTTGAGTGTGAGTATATTTTGATGATCATTTAGAAACTTTGGATGAACTATCCCTTTAAAATATCACCTAAATGCAATATAAACCTCTTATTTAAAAATAAATACAAATGAGTCCAAAAGGTCCACATATTGAGAAAAAGAACAACCCCTTTTTCACCAGGAATACTACGGGCTTGACTGAAGCTATACATGTAGTAATTTATGTACATTTCTTGGGTAAAAAAAGTGTCAGTTTGATTGGTGGGTCCAGTGGGTCAACAGCAAATTGCACTCCAAATAGAACAGAACATTTCTCTTTGGGGAGTTCAAACCGCAAAGCAATCGTTGTTCATTTGTGAACTTCATGCTATGCTGTAGTCATTGTGTCGTCACCCTAATATGCGAGTGTGTGTGGGTGTGCGTCAACAAACATGCTTACAGTACATCTCCTTCAGCTGCGTTCCCTTAGGATTTAATTGTTTATCGGCGTCCTCGCTGGCATATCTTTTCCCGGCAAGAATTTGTTCTCGGCTCTCTACTTGCTCTGGAATAAAACGTGATTAAAGGCGCAGTTTTCTCCTTTTTTCGCACATTCATCTTTTCCACACTATCGTTCTGAAGTCAGTGAAAGCACTCTGAGACTCTGAAATGGGACTTCAGTGATCACTTTACATTGCTGTAATAAATACACTTCACTGTGTAGCGATTACAAGACCCAGGTGAATTGTGTTCTTAAGCAAACTAAAGTAATGTGTTTCTAAGGATCAGGTTTGTGGTAATTCTTCCATCACTTGTGCTGGGATATTATGCTAAGGGGTTAGACAATTAACCAGAATAGTTTATGCCACATTTTTGCAGTAAAGGGCAGAAAAAAACAAATAAAAACATTTGTGCATTTTGACGTTTAAAATAATTATTTCTTTTCGTTGCGTTAATTGTGGAATTAGTTTCTTTTTGTTATATATACAGTTGAAGTTAAAATTATGAAATTATAATTTTTTTTCTGTTATCAAATATTTCCCTAATGGTGTGCAAGGGAATGTTTTTTACTGTATAGTATATTATATTTCTATTATATCTGGAGATGTTGTATTTCTTTTAATTTGTCAATGGTAAATTTTATTTAGTATTTTTTAAATGACAAAAAAGTAAAAACTGCAAAGGTCATTATTATTATTATTATTATTATTATTATTATTATTATTATTATTATTATTATTATTATTATCATTATTATTATTATATAACCTTAACTAATTAAGCATTTAAATTGCACTTTAAGGTGAATACTAATATCTTAAAAAAAACTATAGTAAAATTATGTTCTGTTATTATCTCAATGACACAATACATTAGAAATTAGTTATTAAAAGTATTGTGTTGAAAAATAATGTGTTGAAAAAAAATCTCTCTTGGAAAATATTTGAGAAAGACACATTTTCTTCATATAAGTATGTATGTACAGTATGTACTGTATGCATATATGTCATACCTGTCAACATTTGGATGTAAAAATAAGGGATAATCCTTATTTATAATCTGTTATAATATGTTAATCTGGAGCTGTTTCATTGTAAAAAAAAAACTGCTGAAACGCTCTGTAATACGTTTTTATTATTATTTACAAAGGATGTAATAATTAGTATACATTAGAAAAATCTGCAAATAAATTAGCAAACAGTTCAGCTCATTAAAACTATTAGCTATTATAAAGAAATAGAATCAAGTTATCAAATCTCATCTTTTCTTCACTGTATAATTGATTAAAGAGCAGCGAATGAATCTCTCATTTAGATTTTTTTGGTTTGATTACATTAAATAACAGAGCTGTCACTTTAAAACTGCACAGATCTATACTGAAAGCATTTGATTGTTTTCCTAACCGTTTATGCTCATTTAAGACAAAATTTGTTGTGTTTAAAAGAAAACCCAACAAGATCGACATGTCTAGATGTTTTTCTTATTATTATTATTCATTCATTCATTTAGTTTCTTTTCGGCTTAGTCCCTTTATTAATCTGGGGTCGCCACAGCGGAATGAACCGCCATTATTATTATTATTATTATCATTATTATTATTATGATGATGTGTATATGTCTGTTCAAACACGCACCCAAAACCCAGTGTCCACTTGAGCTCAGCATCAAATCGCGTACATACAGAATCCGCTTGGGAAACAGCGTCTATTATCACTATGGAGCGCATCAGCTGGCAGTCATGCATCTTTATATGAACTGACCGTTTTGAGGATTGCATAGGGGCAATGGCGCCTGTAATGAAAAGGAAATGAATCGCACCGTTTTTATGTTTATTTCAAAGTGTTTCCATGCCTAAATAAAATGAAAGCACAGAAACGATTCACATTTAAGAGCAAGGGCGGCCCCTGGTGGTTCGGCGGTTTGAGTTGCATATAGGGTGGATCGGCTCTTCTCAGAAAGAAAAAAAAATATGGGAGAAATACGGGAAAATACCTGTATGGGATGACAGCGGGATAGAACTGTAAAATACGGGAGAATCCCGGGAAAAATGGGAGGGTTGACAGGTATGATATAAGTATGTATGTATGTATGTATGTATGTATGTACACTACCTGACAAAAGTCTTGTCGTCGATCTCAGTATAATAACTTGACTTCTAGTTGATCATTTGGAAAAGTGGCTGAAGGTAGATTTTTCCGATGAATCATCTGTTGAACTGCATCCCAATCATCACAAATACTGCAGAAGATCTATTGGAACCCGCATGGACCCAAGATTCTCACAAAAAAGGAGAATCATGGTTTGGAGTTACATTCAGTATGGGGGGTGCGAGAGATCTTCAGACTGTCTAAGCAAAGTAAGACCTTATTGTCCTAATTAAATAATTAAAAATCAAGGCATGATCATATTTTATTTGGGTAAAATAAGCATAATCTAGAGGCCTTTGCCTTTCATATAAGTCACTTCTGATACCAAATAATCAACTAGAAGTCAAGTTATTATTTGTTGTTCCTAAATCTTGGATAGGCCACAAGACTTTTGTCAGGTAGTGTATGTATGTATGTATGTATGTATGTATGTATGTATGTATGTCTTTATGTATGTTTGTATGTTCAGTACAGTTAGGTCCATAAATATTGGGACATCGACACAATTCTAACATTTTTGTCTATATACACCAACACAATGGATTTGAAATGAAATAAACAAGATGTGCTTTAACTGCAGACTGTCCGCTTTAATTTGAGGGTATTTACATCCAAATCAGGTGTAGGAATTTCAACAGATTGCATATATGCCTTCCACTTGTTAAAGGGTCACAAAACACCAAAACACATTTTTTGAGCTGTTGACAGTCATATATGTGTCCCACGCTGCTATAAACACTATTAGGACACATATATTGCACTATAAAGTGAAAATTGGTTGTTTTTGCGTTATTTTGAGCAAATTCGTTCTTTTTTGAAGCTACGTCACGGCCATGAGATACTTAGGTGTAAATCCAGCCTGGAGAGTGGCTGTCTGTCTTTTAGAGGACATTCTGACGTATCTGAGTGTGCGGCATTAATTCATGACAAAGACGTGCTTCAAACCAATCAGCGTGCTCTATTGTGTATGACGTGAAACTTCATTAATATGCATGATAGCTCCGGACGGCAGAGAGACGCCACGTTGTGTTGCTAAAACAAGTGAAAGTACAAGAATTTCAAGACAAGAGTCGTAGGTGTTATTAGTGTGTTGCAATGAAGGTTTTGCTTTCATTTTCCCTCTATGAGAGAGCAGCTGGACTCACGTGTGGATTACAGTGCACGCGACACGAGACAGAAACGCGTTTGTAAGGAACATTTTTACCCGAGAGCTTTTTCTCATCTGGAAATGGTGAAATCCGGATTTGCCGCTCGTCTCCTTTTAATAAAAAGACACAGCTCCAGTTTGATTGTCTGTCTACAGATTTGGTAAGTGTTTGCAGTGGAGTGCCCTTTGTTTAAATGCTGCTCTCCGAGTGTAAACATGTAAACACAAACTATTCCCGTCGTGCAGGATTTTCGCTGCATTTTGTGACAGGATAGTCTATACACACACGGCTTTCTGACGCTACCTACCTACCGAGTACATAAGTTACAGAGAAATGCGGAGGATTTTTTTCTCCCATTCGCCATGCAGTATCAAATCAGCCTCTGTTTGTTTTGCCTGTGAAACTTAGCGCGTGCCCAAATGGAAACTCCCTCCTATGCAAATCTTATCCTCTTTCCCTCCCCCGACACTTCCACACTCCCAGAGCTGGACACGCCCAACTTTCCTGACTTTTTTCAAAACAGAGGTGTGAAAACACCCTGCTGAGACAGGGGGTTTCATGGCCCTTTAAGGGACCAAAAATAATTGGACAGAATAATAATCATAAATTAAACTTTCACTTTTTAATACTTGGTTGCAAATCCTTTGCAGTCAATTACAGCCTGAAGTCTGGAACGCATAGACATCAGCAGATGCTGGTTTTCAATCCTGGTGGTGCTCTGCCAGGCCTCTACAGCAACTGTCTTCAGTTCTTGCTTGTTCTTGGGGCATTTTCCCTTCAGTTTTGTCTTCAGCAAGTGGAATGCATGCTAAATCGGATTCAGGTCAGGTGATTGACTTGGCCATTGTATACCATTCCATGCCATGTCACTACAAGCACCATGCTTCACTGCTTAGGATCATGAGCAGTTCCTTTCCTTCTTTATACTCTTCTCTTCCCATCACTCTGGTACAAGTTGATCTTGAACTCATCTATCCATAGGATCTTTCAGCACTGTGAAGGCTTTTTTAGAACTCTAATCTGGCTTCCTGTTTTTGATGCTCAACAATGGTTTACATCTTGTGGTTAACCCTCTGTATTCACTCTGGTGTAGTCTTCCCTTGACTGTTGAGTCTGACACACATACACCTTCCCCCTGGACAGTGTTCTTAATCTGGCCAACTGTTGTAAAGGGTGTTTGCTTCACTAGGGAAATAATTCTTTGGTCGTCCATCACAGTTGTTTTCTGTGGTCTTCCGGGTCTTTTGGTGTTGCGGAGCTCCCTGGTGTGTTCTTTCTTTTTAAGAATGTTCCAAACAGTTGTTTTGGCCACACCTAATGTTTTTGCTATCTCTCTGATGGGTTTGTTTTGTTTTTTCAATCTAATGATAGCTTGCTTGACTGATAGTGACAGCTCTTTGGATCTCATCTTGAGAGTTGACAGTAACAGATTCCAAATGCAAATAGCACACTTGAAATGAACTCTGGACCTTTTAGCTGCTCATTGTAATTGGGATAATGAGGGAATAACACACACCTGGCCATGGAACAGTTTAGAAACCAATTGTCCAATTACTTTTGGACCCTTAACAAGTGGGAGGCACATATGCACACTGTTTTAATTCCTACACCGTTCACTTGATTTGGATGTAAATACCCTCAACTTAAAGCTGTAAAGCCAAAGTCACACTAGATTTTGAGCTTGCGAAATTCTGTTGTACGGCGCTGGGAAAAGGGGCGGGATTAAACAAGATGATTAGACATTAAAAAAAGCGAGCGTTGCTCCATGTTTTAAATTTCTGTTCAGAGAGGTCATATTTTGATCCTGGATTGGTCTCACGCAGTCAAGTGATGCGATTTCGTAGGTCAGAGTTCACCAAGCTTGAATTTTGCAACCACAGTGAAATACGAAACTCGACGCATGACCCTACGTTTCCGGTCTGACGCATTCGCGTGCGTATGAATGGAAGTCTATGGGGAGTAAAGTCCAGTGTGACCGCGGCTTTAGTCTGCAGTTAAAACACATCTCGTTCATTTAATTTCAAATCCATTGTGTTGGTGTTTAGAGCCAGTGTTAGAATTGTGTCGATGTCCCAATATTTATGGACCTAACTGTATGTGGTTTTGTGCTTGTAGAAATATAATGCAAAACGCTATATCAAATTCCAAACTAGATCATGCTCAATGGGGCAGCATAAAATTAAATAATAAAACTGTGTTAAAAATAAATTATTTTAAGATTTAAATTTTGAAAACTCCCATATAAACTGAACTCCAATGTTTTTTCCCCCAGAACTGAAGCCTAATTTGAGTGTCAGTTTCTCAGAGACTTTGCTAAGGTAAAGAATCCTGAAACAAAACTTCCACATGTCATGCAGCAGATGAAGACATTTTATGGATAGATACTGTAGGTTGAGAGTGAGTCTTGAGGTAACAGTACCAGTTCAAGTCAGAAAAAGCAAAGAAGTGATGAAATCATGATGTGAGCTGATCCCAGGAATGAACAAAACAGACCTTTCCAGGTAAGAGCTGGACTTATAATGAACTCCCAGGACTTACTGAAATATTTGTGAAGATGTATTCTAATTCTTAACTTTTTTCAAATAATATTTTTTTTCTCAATCCATTGTTCTGCTGCACTATAACCAAATATTACGATTGTTAAATAACTACACATCTGAATATAAGCAGTTTTGTCCTTTTAGTTTTCCTCCCAGTTCCAGTTCATTCAAGGGAGTGCAGAATTATTAGGCAAGTTGTATTTTTGAGGATTAATTTTATTATTGAACAACAACCATGTTCTCAATGAACCCAAAAAAAACTCATTAATATCAAAACTGAATATTTTTGGAAGTAGTTTTCAGTTTGTTTTTAGTTTTAGCTATTTTAGGAGGATATCTGTGTGTGCAGGTGACTATTACTGTGCATAATTATTAGGCAACTTAACAAAAAACAAATATATACCCATTTCAATTATTTATTTTCACCAGTGAAACCAATATAACATCTCAACATTCACAAATATACATTTCTGACATTCAAAAACAAAACAAAAACAAATCAATGACCAATATAGCCACCTTTCTGTGCAAGGACACTCAAAAGCCTGACATCCATGGATTCTGTCAGTGTTTTGATCTGTTCACCACCAACATTGCGTGCAGCAGCAACCACAGCCTCCCAGACACTGTTCAGAGAGGCGTACTGTTTTCCCTCCTTGTAAATCTCACATTTGATGATGGACCACAGGTTCTCTATGGGGTTCAGGTCAGGTGAACAAGGAGGCCATGTCAATTGTTTATCTTTTTTTAGACCCTTTCTTGCCAGCCACGCTGTAGAGTACTTGGACGCGTGTGATGGAGCATTGTCCTGCATGAAAATCATGTTTTTCTTGAAGGATGCAGACTTCTTCCTGTACCACTGCTTGAAGAAGGTGTCTTTCAGAAACTGGCAGTAGGACTGGGAGTTGAGCTTGACTCCATCCTCAACCCGAAAAGGCCCCACAAGCTCATCTTTGATGATACCAGCCCAAACCAGTACTCCACCTCCACCTTGCTGGCGTCTGAGTCGGACTGGAGCTCTCTGCCCTTTACCGATCCAGCCACGGGCCCATCAAGACTCACTTTTATGTCATCAGTCCATAAAACCTTAGAAAAATCAGTCTTGAGATATTTCTTGGCCCAGTCTTGACGTTTCAGCTTGTGTGTCTTGTTCAGTGGTGGTCGTTTTTCAGCCTTTCTTACCTTGGTCATGTCTCTGAGTATTGCACACCTTGTGCTTTTGGGCACTCCAGTGATGTTGCAGCTCTGAAATATGGCAAAACTGGTGGCAAGTCCAACTTGGCAGCTGCACGCTTGACTTTTCTCAGTTCATGGTTCAGTTCTCAGTTTATTTTGCGCCTTGGTTTTTCCACACGCTTCTTGCGACCCTTTTGACTATTTTGAATGAAACTCTTGATTGTTCGTTGATCACGCTTCAGAAGCTTGGCAATTTTAAGAGTGCTGCATCCCTCTGCAAGATATCTCACTATTTTCGATTTTTCGGAGCCTGTCAAGTCCTTCTTTTGACCCATTTTGCCAAAGGAAAGGAAGTTGCCTAATAATTATGCACACCCGATATAAGGTGTTTATGTCATTAGACCACACCCCTTCTCATTACAGAGATGCACATCACCTAATATGCTTAATTGGTAGTAGGCTTTCGAGCCTATACAGCTTGGAGCAAGACAACATGCATAAAGAGGATGATGTGGTCAAAATACTCATTTGCCCAATAATTCTGCACTGCCTGTATTTGTTTAGTTTCAACTTGTTTCAAACAGTTTTCTGGAAAGATGGCAGCCTCCAGGCTACTTAGTTTCTGGAGAAGGAGGGACATTTTAATGAATACCATCAGGTATTTTAGACCTCCTTGAGTTGCTTTTAGACAAAAACTGCCTTTTAATAATACTCTTCTTTTTGCGTCAATATTTTATCCAAACTATGCATGAGAATTAAGCAAATGCCACATGAATCATCAGTGGCATGCATTATCAGGATCTGATTTCCCAATATAGACAGATGAGCTTTACCAGACCTCCTCAAAAATGTAATGTTTGAGAAAACTACACCGTTCTGCGCTCTGCGCTAGGTTTGTAAGATGTTTCTCAGTTTTCAGTTTGCGGTCTCATGAGAAGACTGGCTGCACTGGTTTCACAGGGCCTCTGGAGACTCCGGGCCTTTGAAGAGGATTAAGCAGCGAGACCGAGCTCAAACCATCCAACAGGCTCTCTGAGGGCCCACTGACGTTAGAGGAGGATGCTATGAATGACACATGTGCTCAGAGAAGTGCTGAGAGAAATAGACACAGACTGACAGATAGAAAGAGCTCTGTAGAGCTGCAACACATTTGTGTTTGGTATTAACATCCATCTTGGACAGGATGATTGATCAGATGACCCAGTTTCTCAGCATGTGTCCTGATGTGACGACAAATACAGTAAATCCTTGATCCAGTCCTTCTGTTTTTCTTCTAAGTGGAATATGTCAGTTTCGCTTCTGTCTCAAGCATTGTCTATCTATCTATCTATCTATCTATCTATCTATCTATCTATCTATCTATCTATCTATCTATCTATCTATCTATCTATCTATCTATCCAGTACTTTAAAGTTTTTAAGTTTTTAAAGTCAATATATATACACACACAACAAAAAATATTAATGCCAAACTTGTTTTTATTTTGCTCCCATTTTTCATCAGCTGAACTCTAAGATCTAAAGCAGGGCTTTTCAATTAGTTTGTCATGGGGGCCGGTTCATGAAAAGCATCCCAAACGAAGGCCCGGAGAGATATGACTTGCTATATGAGTGATAACACAACAGCATATAAGAGCCCATGTGTTGTATTTTTGCTCCTTAAGACACCCACGTTGGCTTTTTCTACATTAAAATGTTAATATATTGTATTTTGAAACTATATATTATCAGTGCATTGTACAATAGACTTTTTTTTTTTTTTTTTTACAAACATTCAAATGTTGTATTTCAGAGCACAACAAAGCAGTGCATTGCTGAAGTAGGCTTCTTCTACATTCAGACACATTCATATGTTATATTTTGAACTGCATAACAATTAGGGATGCAACAATTATAGATTTTGGTTGTACGATTATATAGTCTGAAGAATAATCATGGTTTGACGGTTGTCACGTCTAATGTAAATTCAAGCTTTATATTAGGTAAGCTATTTAGATGACCTGTTGTTGGCATCTGCGTTCATGCATACATAATACTCTTAATATTAACTCGTCTTCCATATCTTTTGTTTACACTGCACTGAAAGGCATGCAGTACTCTCACCGTGAGATGTTTTCTACTGCGTGCGCCCTCAAAGACGCAAGCACGTTGCTCCGCTTGTGCGCGCATATTGTCATATATTCTTACATTAGAAACAACAAACTTGCAAGCGGAAAAGACGTGATATGGGAACGGCCGCTGCGTTAATCCAGTGTGCGGGCGTATTAGCCTCAGTGTACATACTTGGAACTTTGCACAGTTGGCAACTTGGCATAACTTTAACTGCAGCAGTTTCGTTTTGTTCCGTGCAACAGAAATGCGGCTTAGAGAAGCCTTCACGATTAATTGTGACGAATTAAAGCACAGTTAATAGTGAAATCGGCTAATCGTTGCATCCCTATTGACGATATCAGTGCATAGTACAAAAGGCCTTTTCTACAAACATATCCAAATATTTTGGCTGCCCGTGCCACTCCCTGAATGGTGACTCATGCTCTGCGCAGCTTGCAGCTCATGCTGTATTGAACAGGCGCACCTCACTTCATAACTATAGCGGCCGTTTTTCAACGTAACTAAATTTATTTTTGATGTCTTTTGGTCACTCTATTTGGAGGGCCGGAACAAATTGTCTCGGAGGCCGGGTTTGGCCCGTGGGCCGCCAATTGAATAGCCCTGATCTAAAGCTATTTTGTTTACACAAAAGCCCTATTTCTTTCAAATATTGTTCACACATTTGTCTTAATCTGTGTTAGTGAGAACTTCTTTACAGAGATAATCCATACATCTCACAGGTGTCAAGCCCCAACCAGTTAGTAGTATAGTATAGTATAGTATAGTATAGTATAGTATAGTATAGTATAGTATAGTTAGTTGTTAGTATAGTTAGATTACCGCTCTGGTATTTCAGTTATGTAAAGATTTAAAATTGCTCTTACGTCCAGTGTTGTGTTCATATTCAAGAGTTCACACTTAGATATTGCTTGATGATGTTAGGAGGTTTGACATGCTGTCCCAGAAGAGAACATTGGGCTCGGAGATAACTGAGCCCAGGGCTCCTGCCTGGTCAATGAGCATGCAAATGGGTACGAGATCAGGTAGTTCTCGAGAGCTCCCCCAATTTGTACAGCCTATTCCTTGATTAACAAGGGCAGCTCTGGAGGAATAGACTGCCGACCGCACCCGTGCATACTCACGTAGTAAAGCTCAGTACTAAGTGCTTGTAACTATTACTATTATTTAATTCACTTATGTCTCGTGTCTTTGAACTGTGGGAGGAAACCAAAGTACCCGGGGAAAACCCGTGCAAACACAGGGTGAACATGTAAACTCTGCACAGAAATGCCGACTGGCCCAGATAGGACTTGAAGCAGCAACCTTCTTGCTGTGAGGTAGCAGTGCTAGTCACTGATCCGCCATGTCGCCTGATCCTGGATTAATCTAGAAAAGAGGAGGGAGAAGAGGTGGAATAAAGCAAGTGGTGGGGGTGGGGGGGGGGGTAAAGCAAGTGTGCCGCACGCCTGCTTTTGAGTGAAGGTCTCGGCCGTTAGATCGCCCCCTGGGGGCTGGCTGCAGTACAAGTCATAAAGCCCGCCTCCTCCGTGTTAATGAAGGAGACATGAGACTAAATAAAAAAATTAATAACACTTGCAATAAAATGTTCGGAAAGATGGTTCTGGTCAGTTAAGGCACTGGTTATCAGCTGATATAGGTGCAGATCTTCATTTTTGTAAACAGTATGTTTTGAGCAGTAATTTAATGCTGGGCGTGTCATCGTGATTGACAGTTGTGATTGACAGTTTCTCAAAGCAGACGCCGGAGCTTCGGCAGGAGACTGAAGTGTTATTATTCGATTTCTGTGTTATTTTACCATGATAAAATGAGTTGTTCAGCAGTAAACTATAGTTTCTGACATACAGGATCTGGTGTGAAACACTGTTTATTCGGTAAGGTCAGGGCTTTATCAGTTTGCTGATACACGCCTAACCACCCAGATAGCAAATACACTCGGGCCAGTTCCGGCTACACTCTCGCCTGCCGGAGACTTACCCCTCGGCCCGACTCCGTCTGCTGTACCTACTCGCGCACATTACTTGCGGGCCGATCCGGCTCGGATGCGGCAGCTCGCTAATGGCCGCCGCATCTGGCCCGATTGACTCGGGCAGTGAGTCCATAGGCATCCGGTCATCCGGTCATCCGGATGCCTATGGACCCGCAAGTAATGTGCGCTGCGGCCTGGAGCTGGCGCGAATAAATCTTCATTATATAAACCACACCTTTGTTAACGTTATTACAACCATTTGTGTTGATAAAACAGCAAACCAGGCTCCTATGTAAACGCAAAGTGTACATTAGCGAGCCTTTGTTATAGTGCAGAACAGCCGGCGGTCAAGTGAGCAAGTTCGGGGGGCGTGATTGATTTGATGTACAAGTGTTTGGTTGGAAGCTTGATTCCGCAGCTCCTCCTCTGGCTCCATCAGGCAGTCCTTCTGCGCATGCCCAGGCTCCAATTTCAGCAGTCTTTTGCGACAGTTTGTGCCCGTCACGAGGCGTTTTTTCCTTCACAGCGTTCAATGGAGAATGGCGCTGTCGCGTCGTCCATATTTTATACAGTCATTGGGGTAAAGGAGTAGAGTCAAGTTGCGGTCACACTAGAGTTTGAGCATGTGAAAGTCTGTCACACGGCGCTGCGAAAAGGGGCAGGATTAAAGAAGATGATTAAACATTAAAAAAAGCGAGCGAATGATCCATATTTTAAACTTCTGTCCAGAGAGGTATGGTTTGATCCTCGATTGGGCTCACGCAGTCAAGTGATTCGATTTTGCAGGTCAGAGTTCACCAAGCTTGAACTTTGCAATGCAGCGAACTGCAAACTTGTCGCACGAGCTTGCTTTTCCGGTCCGACACATTCGCGTGCGTATGAATGGAAGTCTATGGGGAGAAAAGTCTAGTGTGACCGCAGCCTTTATACAGGATATTTGTGTTGAGTTTAGAATGATCCGATTGGCTAGCTAATGATTATGGATGGAGGACCAGTCGCGATCAATCATATCACGTGCTTCTCTCGAAATTAGAAAAGGGGCGGGATTTAAACAAGATAATTAGACATTTAAAAAAGTGAGCGATTGGTCCATGTTTTAAATTTCTGTACAGAGAGGTCATGTTTTGATCTTCGATAGGTCACACACAATCATGTGATGCGATTTTGCAGGTCAGAGTTCCAACTTTCCAACGTAGCGAACTGCGAAACTTGCCACACGACCTTGCATTTCCATCCTGACGCATTCGCGTGCGTATGAATGGAAGTCTATGGGGAGAAAAGTCTAGTGTGACCGCAGCTTTAGTTTGTGAAACTTCACTTATGTAGCACTGTGGTCCTGTGAGACACAACTTTTAATTCCACTGCATGTCCATGCATGTAGCGAAATGGCAATAAAACTCAACTTGACTAGTACTGATACAGACTTGTTTCTGGCCACCCCAATGCAGTAAAATATTTTAGAGTGGTCTTTTATTGTGGCCTGCCTAATGCACACCTGTGGAATAAATATGCTGTCTAATCAACATCTTGATATGCCACACGTGTGAGGAAGATTGTTTATTTTGGGAAAGGAGCAGTGTTCACTTAAGCTGCGGTCACACTAGAGTTTGAGATTGTGAAATTCTGTCGTACGCCGCTACGAAAAGGTGTGGGATTAAACAAGATGATTAGACATTTAAAAAAGTGAGCAATTGTTCCATATTTTAAACTTCTGTTCAGAGAGGTCATGTTTTGATCTTCGATTGGTCTCACACAGTCATGTGATGCGATTTTGCAGGTCAGAGTTCACCAAGCTTGAACTTTCTAACGCAGCTAACTGCAAAACTTGCTGCACGACTTTGCGTTTCCGGTCTGACGCATTCGCGTGCATATGAATGGAAGTCTATAGGGAGAAAAGTCCAGTGTGACCGCAGCTTAACACAGATTTAGACAAATGTGGGAAGAATAATTTTGAGAAATGAGAGACAGTTTACTACTGTTAATACTCGAGCATCAGTGAGGGATTGAACCTTTTTAAAAGTCCCTCAGTCATCCTCGAAGTGAAAATGGATCTTACAATCATACAGTCACTGCTGGAAAGGGTTTAAATCTACAAAAGATGCTGGAAAACTAACCAATCTGCAGCACATGGAGATTTTTTTCTTCTTCTTAAGAACAGCAGCAGCTTAACTGTTCAGAACAAGCAAGAGATTCATAAACTCATCATCAGGTAACCACACACTATTAAAAACTAGGGGGTTTGCAGAGGGTTATTTGAATCATTTCTGCTATATTTTCTGTCTTGTGAACTTTATGTAAACATATTTTATCTAACATATCTTACTCAGGACAGTGCTAAATCTAAAATAACATAAATTTTGAATGATGTTTCTTATTTTGGTAAACATTGTTAGAGATTCTGTTAATGGGTATGCAAACTTTCAAGCACAACTGTATGTTGTATTGTTTTGTCCATGTGATTGTCCTTGATTTTCAATTACCACGCTCTCCTGTTTAAGCCGCGGTCACACTGGACTTTACTCCCCATAGACTACCATTATACGCACGAGAATGCGTCAGACCGGAAACGCAGGGTCATGCGTCGAGTTTCGCAGGTTGCTGCGGTGCAAAGTTCAAGCTTGGTGAACTCTGACCTGCGAAATCGCATCACTTGACTGCGTGAGACCAATCCAGGATCAAAACATGACCTCTCTGAACAGAAATTTAAAACATGGAGCAATCGCTCGCTTTTTTAATGTCTAATCATCTTGTTTAATCCCGCCCCTTTACGCAGCACCGTACGACAGAATTTCACAAGCTCAAACTCTAGTGTGACTTCAGCTTAAAGCCGCGGTCACACTGGACTTTTCCCTCCATGGACTTCCATTAATACGCACTCGAATGCCTCAGACCGGAAACGCAGGTTCATGCGCCAGATTTCGCAGGTTGTTGCGGTGCAAAGTTCAAACTTGGTGAACTCTGACCTGAGAAATCGTATCACTTGACTGCGTGAGACCAATCCAGGATCAAAACATGACCTATCTGAACAGAAAATTAAAACATGGAGACATCGCTCGCTTTTTTTAATGTCTATTCATCTTGTTTAATCCCGCCCCTTTTCGCAGCGCCGTACGACAGAATTTCGCTAGCTCAAACTCTAGTGTGACTTCGGCTTAAGTCCTTGTTTGTCTAATTGCGTTCACCTGATCCTTATGTGGTCTGCTCTTTTTAATGTTTCTCTACTTTCACTTTGTTTGCTGGATGATTTTGTGCATGTGACTTGTATGCATTCGCCTTAATAGTGTCTTCAGTCATGCTAGAGCTTGCTATTTAATGTTTTCCTTCAGACTTTTGCTTTTTTTTCCATTGTTGAATTCAAGCTTTTATTTGTCCATGACTTTAGTCTAGTTCTGGTCATTGTTTTCTTTTAGTTTATCCTTTTTTCCTCCTTTTTTCATTAGTTTTTCATTTTCTCTGCCTTCATTTTCTCATCTGCTAGGGTTAGGGTTAGGGTTGTTGTCTCCTCTCTGAAAGTTGTTCCTAGCAATCATTTGTTTTTGCTACAGTTTTTCCCAGTAGCATTGGACCATTTCTCAGATCAGAAATGAAGTTTTCAGAACTACTTGTTCAACTTTTACATCATCTAGTCACTTGTGCATATCGTAAAAGCAGTTTATTGTTGTTTTGAACAAGTTGCAGTTGCTCGGGTACATTCATGCAATTTGTTTATGTACAGTTGTCTGTGGTTTCCTATATCAGTTGTGGTAACACTTTATTTTGATGGTCCATCTGATTATTAGTAGACCGTCTGCTTAATATCTGTTGATACTGCTCCTTCAACAGACATTTAACTGACTATAAGAAACTTTGCAAGTACATGTCAACTTACACTAACCCTTACCCTAACCCCAACCTAACAGTCTACTGATAATCTAATGAGAATTGGTTGACAGGTAGATGCAATGTAACAAACCCCATTCAAAAATAAACCATCAAAATAAAGTGTGACCTCAGTGGTTAATGTCATGCTGTTCAAATCGTATTATACAGTTCTAAGTGCCGTCAAGTGCAAATACAACGACAGTGCAAAATACAGACAGTGCAAAATACAGACAGTGCAATATACAACAACATACTTCCAAAAAAACAAGACAATGTAAAATTGGCAATGTTGACAGCGATACGTACTATGGATAGGTGTACACATAGTTGCAGGCAGTATTGTTTTAAGTATGGATTTGTTAAAGTGCAACATGCTACATCTTGATGGTGTGCAGTGCGGTGTATGGAAGAGTTTGTGTGGGGTGTGTTAAGTGTTCATCAGCCTGATAGTCTGAGGGAAGAAACTTTCCTTCAGTCGGCTGGTGCGTGACCGGATGCTGCGGAACTGTCTGCCTGAGGGTAGCAGAGAGAAAAGTCTATGGCTTGGGTGGCTGGAGTCGCTGATGATTCTCTTGGCTTTCCTCAGGCACCTCCTGGTATAGATGTCCTGGAGGGAGGGAAGCACACCTCCTACTACGCGTCCAGCAGTTCGCACAATCCTATGTAGACCTTTGCGATTGCTGCTGGTGCTGTTTCCGTACCAGGTGGTGATGCAGCCAGTGAGGATGCTCTCCACAGTGCAGGTGTAGAACGAGCGGAGGATGTGGGGGCTCATTCCAAACCTCCTGAGACGCCTGAGGAAGAAGAAGCATTGTTGTGCCTTCCTCAGCACTGCGTCTGTGTGGGCAGTCCATGTCAGATCCTCAGCGATGTGTACTCCAAGAAACTTGAAAGTGCTGACTCTCTCCACTGGTGTCCCGTTGATGGTGATGCGTGTTCTTTCTTCTCTCTCCTGAAATCCACCACCAGCTCCTTGGTTTTGCTGATGTTGAGTGAGAGGTGGTTTTCCTGACACCACTGCGTCAGAGCGTGCACCTCCTCTCTGGTAGGGTTAGTTTATATATATATATATATATATATATATATATATATATATATATATATATATATATATATATATATAGGGTTAGTTTCCACTGTTATTTCAATATTACAACTCTATATCTTCTTACAACCTGATAATTTGCATGCATTTACAAAATGAACAGATTGTATAGCTGATATTAAAAATTATATTACTAATAACTTTGTATTACTGAATTCAGTTAAAACTGAGTTTTTTTTTTTAGACCTAAAAACCTCTCAAGGTTTTTTCTTCTTCACTTCAGTCAAGTGAGTAAGTTTTGTTTTTTGCACTGTCTCCTCTGGCTGGAGCTGGTGGACCTGTGTATCAGTGGAGCTTCTTCAGCAGTGATATTTGCATTACATTGATCGAAACTAAACTGAGCTGAACTTCAACATTGACATTTATACTAAACTGAACTGAAGCAGTTTTAATTTACTAGAACTACACCAGTATTCTACACCACTCTCTTGCCTACATGATTTGCTTAAATGTTATACAATTATTTACTATCTTCTTTTCTTCACCGCTTTGACACAATCTATATTGTAAAAAGAGCTATAGAAATAAAGATGAATTGAATTGAATTGCTAGAGGTTCAAGTTCTTCCAGTGTTTTATCACTGAACTCTAGACATGAACTGTACTTTTGACATAGAATGATATAATAAAATAAGAAGTTACTGTTACACTTAAAGTGTGTACAATTGCTGAGTGAAGGAAGCTTCTTTGAGGTTTTGTATCTGACAAGAGCTGTAAGTAGCAAAAAGCCACTTTAAGAAAACATGTAAACACATACTTTCAAAAACTTTTTTTTTAATTGCATGTAGTACAAAAAAAAAAAAAATTAATGTGCTCAACAATTCACTGGCATCATGTTGATGAATGAGGTAATTAAACTTACATTGTTATGACAGTTTGACTGAAAAGTATTTTAAACCCTTTAAACTATTTGACGTTCACTCAAGAAAAAATCAAAACAGGGTTTGTGTTCCTGACACCAACCCTTAACCCTTTATTCATTCATGATTGATTGATTGATTGATAACACTTCAGTTTAATTACTAATTTTCACTACTAACTAGTGGCTTTTTATCTGCATAACATATACAGTTGAAGTCAGAATTATTGAATTATTTACCCTGAATTAGTAGCCCCCCTGTTTATTTTTTTTCCAATTTCTGTTTAACAGAGAGATTTTTGTCAACACATTTCTAAACATAATAGTTTTAATAACTCATTTCTAATAACTGATTTATTTTATCTTTGCGATGATGACAATACATAATATTTAACTAAATGTTTTCCAAGACACTTCTATACAGCTTAAAGTGTCATTTAAAGGCTTAACTAGGTTAATTAGGTTAACTAGGCAGGTTAGGGTAATTAGGCAAGTTATTGTATAATGATGGTTTGTTCTGTAGACTATTGAAAAAATATATAGCTTAAAGGGGCTAATAATTTTGTCCCTAAAATGGTTTTAAAAAAAATTAAAACTGCTTTCATTCAAGCCTAAATAAAACAAATAAGACTTTCCCCATACTGTGAAAATGTCCTTGCTCTATTAAACATAATTTAGGAAATATTTATAAAAGAAAAAAAAAAAAATCAAAGGGGGGCTAATAATTCTGACTTCAACTGTATATTCATTCATTCATTTTCTTTTCGGCTTAGTCCCTTTATGAATCCTGGTTCGCCACAGCAGAATGAACCGCCAACTTATCCAGCACATGTTTTTACGCAGCGGATGCCCTTCCAGCCGCAACCCATTACTGGGAAACATCCATACACACTCATTCACACAAATACACTACGGACAATTTAGCCTACCCAATTCACCTATACCACATGTGTTTAAGCTTGTGGGGAAACCGGAGCACCCGGAGCAAACCCACACGAACACGGGGAGAACATAGAAACTCCACACAGAAACGCCAACTGACCCAGTCGAGGATCGAACCAGCGACCTTCTTGCTGTAAGGCGACAGCACTACCCACTGCCACTGTGTCGCATATACTGTATATATATATATATATATATATATATATATATATATATATATATATATATATATATATATAAACCCAAACACTAAGGTTGAAATCCAAATACAAAAGAAAACACAGCACATGAAAGAAGAAGTAAAAGCTGTTAGTTCCTTGTTTTCAGGGACAAAGCATTCAAATAATAACTGCTGACAAGGCCATTTCTTACAAACTTGATGATACAGTAAATTTCAGTTGTATTGAGGAACTGTCTAGATTAATCGTAGGTGAAGAAATGTTATTTCATTCTGTCCAGTCTGCAGCAGGGGTGTTTTCTCCGAGGAGGCAGTGCCACCTCAAAAAACTGGTATTAGAAAAATAATCAAAAATAAAATCAACCAAATATTATGAAATTGTAAAACTGTTTTTAAGTAACTCTGGCCCACAGCAACACCAGGCAATAAAGTTCCAATTGAGTGTAACATGATCTAAAGAGATGTTTAATAAATACAGTTAAGTTAGGGATAAAATACATCCAGGAGTACATTGTTGTGCTTCACTTTGGGCTGTCGACAAGCCTGTCGGGCTTTATTCCGGATGTATTTTTATTCTACTTATTACACAGCTACTTGCCACAAAACATAAAAAAAATAGACACAACACACTGTTCTGAGTCGTAATAGTTTATTACTCTTCAATTAAACTTTAAGCAGACAGAAACAAAACAGCTGATGGAGTATACACCTAACTTTCGCATTATTCAGTCACAAGATGGTGTCAAACTGTCAAAAACTCAAAGCTGACACAAAGAAACCAGTTAAAAAAAAACATATAGCAACATAATAAATAACAAACACATGTATAGAATTTAGAATTCATCATTTCTTGTCAGCTTAGTCCCTTTATTAATCCGGGGTCGCCACAGCGGATGCCCTTCCAGCCGCAACCCATCTCTGGGAAATATACACACACTTATTCACACTCATACACTACAGACAATTTTAGCTTACCCAATTCACCTGGACCGCATGTCTTTGGACTGTGGGGGAAACCGGAGCACCCGGAGGAAACCCACGCGAACGCAGGGAGAACATGCAAACTCCACACAGAAACGCCAACTGACCCAGTCGAGGTTTGAACCTGCAACCCAGCGACCTTTTTGCTGTGAGGTGACAGCACTACCTACTGCACTACTGCGTCGCCGAATTTAGAATTATTTATTTTAAAATATACTTATGTTATAGTAGCTCATGTGTTATAATCACTACCGATCTAGCTCTTGCAGATCACTGAAGAACACTCCCTGTCATTCACTCGAATGCGGATGCCAGATCCTCCTGAGTCCCACGAATAGCCAGAGTCACCACCTGAGTCCCACGAATGGCCAGAGCTGCCACCCAAGTCCCACGAATGGCCGCCAGAGCCATGTGATTTCCCAGTGCCGTGTGACTTATCAATGCCACCTAAGCTCCAAGAGTGGTCACCGCCGATGCCAGAGCTACAGATGCAAGAGCAGTCAATGCAGCTGCCTGATTGGCTAATGACTCCTGATGCTAAACCTCCTGATCCGCCTATGTTTTCTGGTCCAAAGTCTCTTGACCCACCGAGGTTGTGTGACTTTTCAGTGCCTTCTGATCCTAATCCTCCTGACCCACTGGGGTTGTCTTATCCGCTAGTGCCTCCTGACACAGAGCCACCTGACCCACTGGGGTTGTCTGATCTGCCAGTGCCTTCTGACCCAACTAGAGTTGTTTGACCCACCAGTGCCTTCGGACCCAGAGCTTCCTGACCCACTGGGGTTGTCTGATCCACTGGAGCAGGGGTGTCCAAACTCAGTCCTGGAGGGCCAATGCCCTGCTGAGTTTAGCTCAGGGGGTTTATTGGATGGCGGAGGGGTGTCGCGGACGAAAGTGAAGAGTGAGGGTTGTCGCGGACGAAAGTGAAGAGGGTTGGGGAGTCGCAGAAGAGAGTGAAAGTGAATAGCGGATGGGGGAGGGGGAGGGGGAGGGGGGGGGGGTGTTATGAGATCGGTAAAATGAGAAGCCGGATTAGATTTCAGAGGTGCCAGATATGGATCTGGCGTGTTCCGGCACAAATTAAGCACTGCCCTGTAGTAAGCATCATGTAAGTGTTTCTTGTATTGTCTGGCCTGTTTCATTGTTTATGTTTGTTTTTCCATTTGCCTCGATCATTCACCTGTTTACTCTTTACCTGTTTGGATTAGCTGCATGCTTCCCCCTGTCCATGTGTTGACCTTGTCTGTATGGCAATTCTAAATAAAGCTGCATTTGGATCCAACCCTGGATGGTCACTGCCAATCTGCAGCTATCTCACAAAATGACTTCTTGTCTGAAGTTGCTACCTTTCATGGTTCTAGTCATAGTCTCTGTCCATGAATTATCCTTTCCTGAGCTACAAGAATGGCCACTTCCAAGTTTCCAGACCTGCTGCTACCACCAAAGTTATTACTGCCAGATCTGCCGTTGCCACCTGCAGAGCCTCTGTCACTCCCAGATCCTCTTAAATCCCCTGAATGGCGGGTGCCAGATCCTCCTGAGTCCCATGAATGACCAGAGCTGCCACCTAAGTCCCATGAATGGCCAGAGCTGCCACCCAAGTCCCACGAATGACTGCCAGATCCATGTGAGCTCCAAGAGTCATCACCGCCACTGCCAGAGCTTTAAATGCAACAGCCGTCTATGCAGCTGCCTGATAGGCTAATGACTCCTGATTACAAACCTCCTGATTCGCATACGTTTTCTGGTCCAAAGTCTCTTGACCCACTAGGGTTGTGTAAAGCATCAGTCCCTCCTGATCTTAATCTTCCTGACCCACTGGGGTTGTCTTAATTCAAAAAAGCCCAATGGGTCATGAAGTTCTGGGTCAAAAGACAACACGCTGTTTTCTGATCGGGTAGTGCCTCCTCACCCAGAGCCACCTGACCCACTGGGGTTGTCTGATCCGCCAGTGCCTTCTGACTGAATGGAGTTGTCTGATCCACCAGTGTCTCCTGACCCAGTGGGGTTTTCAGATTTGCCAGTGCCTTCTAAACCACTGGGGTTGTCTAACCGCTGGTGCCTCTTGACCCAGAGCCTCCTGACTCACTAGGGTTGTCTGATCCGCTAGTGCCTGCTAAACTAGAGCCCCCAGATCCTCCACAGTTCCATGGTCCAGGCCCTTCACAGCTCTATGCTCCAGGCCCACTTCCACTGCACAGACTCGGCCTTCCGCCCCTCCCCCTGTTCTGCCTTCTGGACTGTATTTGGAACATCTGTAATTCACTCCTAGAGGGGGGCTCTGTTATGATCACCAGCGATCTACCGCTTGCAAATTGTTGGAGAACGCTTCTTGCTAGTTTAGCTTCCTGTACTAAACTACATATCCCATCATGCCCCTCTGCTGCATACCAGTTTCAGATCTCCTGATTACACACACAGCTAAAGCTGATCAGTACTCATTACATAGACTATAAACACTCCACTCACACACACATCTATACTGAGTCCTGTTTCCCTGTAGTGAGCATCACATTGGATTGTCTACCTTGTTTTGACCCTTCTTTGCTTCATTGTTTTTGTTTGTTTTGCTGCCTGTCTTGACTTTTTGCCTGTTTACTGTTTAACCGTTTGGATTAGCTGCGTGCTCCCTCCTGTCCCTGTGTCGACCTTGCCTGTATGACAATTCTAAAGCTGCATTTGGGTCCAACCCTTGTCCCCACATCCAGTCATTACAGTATGTTAAATATTGTCCATACGCCTTTAAAAATGAGACATAATTGAACAAATTGTAAAAATGAAGTTCCATTGCACTAAAAACCCAAAAGCATGACACAACTTCTTATTTGAAGCCAACAAAATTATGCACTGAACTTTTATTTTATGGAAATCAGTGTAGATTATCACATGCTTAAAGAGTAAGAGGTGATACTGTTGAGCAAGTACGAGCCCTTCTGTGAAAATTATTAAGAAAAAAGTTATTAGAAAACTAATAACCTCTTAGCTTAAACTTGGCTGCTATGCTTTCTCATAAAATCTCAAATATATGCTGCACTGAAGTTAGAGAATTTGTTCTTTGTCATTACACTGGACTTTTTTTTCTTAATCAAAGCACCTAAGACACTTCCATTACACTTTCATGCTACATTTAGCGCTTTGACTTTTAGTTAACAGGTTCTGATAGCGTTACTAGACTGTACAGATGAGATCAGGTTTCATCTGACCTCTGAAAGCTCAAAGTTAGCATTAGATGGAGTCTTAAAGGGATAGTTCACCCAAAAATGAAAATTATGGAAGTCAATGGTATTTTGCGAAATGTCTTATTTTGTGTTCAACAGAACCTCTAAAAAATAGGTTTTGAAGAAGTGAAAGGTGAGTAAATTATAACAGAATTTTCATTTTGGGTGAACTACCACTTTAAATGATCTTGTACATCTTAGTCCAAACCACCAAGGCTTTAAACCACCTGGAAGCTTCAACAGTATTATATGGACCTCATGGAAAAACAGAAATATACTAATAAAAACAGTACTATCTGCCTATATTGCACATATATATATATATAAGGCAACGCAGTGGCGCAGTAGGTAGTGCTGTTGCCTCACAGCAAGAACGTCGCTGGGTCGCAGGTTCGAACCTCGACTGGGCTGGGTCAGTTGGCGTTTCTGTGTGGAGTTTGCATGTTCTCCCTGCGTTCGCGTGGGTTTCCTCCGGGTGCTCCGGTTTCCCCCACAGTCCAAAGACATGCAGTACAGGTGAATTGGGTAAGCTAAATTGTCCGTAGTGTATGAGTGTGAATGTGTGTGTGTGGAAATTCCCAGAGATGGGTTGCGGCTGGAAGGGCATCCGCTGTGTAAAATCGTGCTGGATAAGTTGGTGGTTCATTCCACTGTGGCGACCCCACAAGGGACAAAGCCGACAAGAAAAAGAATGAATATATATATATATATATATATATATATATATATATATATATATATATATATATATATATATATATATTAGAATTCAGAATTATTGGCCCCCCTTTGATTTTTTTTCTTTTTTAAATATTTACAAAAATATATTTAACAGAGCAAGGAAAATTTCACAGTATGTCTGATAATATTTTGTCTTTTGGAGAAAGTATTAATTGTTTTATTTCGGCTAGAATAAAAGCAGTTTTTAATAAAAAAAAAAAACCATTTTAAGGACAAAATTAATAGCCCCTTTAAGCTATATATTTTTCGATTGTCTACAGAACAAACCATCGTTATACAATAACTTGCCTAATTAACCTAACCTGCCAACCTTGCTGAAAAAAACAGCATATGCTGGTAAGATGCTGGTTTTGCTGGTCTCGAGGCTGGTCTTGCTGGTTTCAGTGCTGGTCTCAATGCTGGTCTTGCTGGCCTGAATGCTGGTCCTGACCAGTATTGAGACCAGCAGGACCAGCAAGACCAACATTGAGACCAGCAAGACCAGCATTGAAACCAGCAAGACCAGCATCAAAACATACCTTACCAGCATTTATGGTTTTTTCAGCAGGGAGGTTAACCTATTTTAATCTGTTAAGAGCCCTACACTTTAAGCTGTATAGAAGTTGTCTTGAAAATATCTAGTAAAATATTATTTACTGTTATCATGGCAAAGATAAAAGAAATCAGTTATTAGAAAAGAGTTATTAAAACTATTATGTTTAGAAATGTGTTGAAAAATCTTCTCTCTGTTAAATAAAAATTGGGGAAAAAGTAAACGGGGGGTAATAATTCAGGGGGGCTAATAATTCTGACTTCAATTGTACACTGATATATATATATATATATATATATATATATATATATATATATATATATATATATATAATATATATATATATATTATATATATATCACACTATATAGCTAAATAAATAAAAATAACAAAAAGAAACAAATAAATAAATAAACCCATGCTAACTGAAAATATGTGCCTCAATCTACATTCTTGCAAAACTTAAATTACATCTGAGGTTAAGACCAGTTTTGGGGTAATGCCTTACATGGTGGTCATGTACTTTTCACAAGTAACGAGTAAAGTAACGGATTACCTAATAAAGTAGTAATAATATTGAAGTTACTTGTTTTTTTAATGTAAAGCAAGTTACTTTTTATTTTAATTAATTAGCTTTTTTTGCTGATTTAAAATTTATGAAGTCATGTTAAATCATGCACTCAATGAGAGAATCGTTCATTATTTTAAACGCATTGAAGAAAAGGGAAAGGGATTATTCAATGGGCAGTGTTTTTACGTAACTGATAAAACAAAAAGTACAAAAATAGCAAACACATTTGGCTTTAAACTTTCCGTTAATCTGTATGTGCGCCATGTACAGTATACGGTAGCTCTGGGGTCAGGAAGTTCTCAGAAGGTAACATAATCCTAAATTATACTTTTTTATGTTTTTTTTTTTAAAGGATAAATGAAGGTGTAAGTCATAGAGTGTGTTGTTAATGCAGAGCTCCTCTTTTAAAACAAAAAAAACAAAATAAGAAACGCCCTCCAAGTTCTTTAACAGATCAAGCCTCAGCCAAAGGTAAGGAAAGTAACTCAAAAATAGCATACCACTTACGTACCACAAAAAGTAACTAAGTAACTCTACTAGTTACTTTTTTGGGGGGTAACTTAATATTGTAAGGCATTTATGACCATGAATGACTTGAGTCAAAGTTGATTGGTTAAAGCTACAGAACTTCCAGAATCCAATCAATTGCATCATTATCATCAAATGATTCAAAATAAAAATGGGGACCTTCGACCAAAGGAACATAATTTATGTTGGGATAGTATAGTTGAAAAGGACAACAATCAGTGGATCACTGCTTCATGGAGCTGTCAATTAATTAATCTGTTGGTCAAACTGAAAGACCTTGCTGAAAAATCATGCATCAGGATCTGACTATGCTATGCAATTATATATACTTTTGTTTTATTCTTGCAGTTACAAGTTCAGTAAACCACTAAGGTCACTTCACGAATAGGTTTATTGAATTATGATAAAGAGTAAGAATAGGAGTATACCATATTTCTAATTAAGTATATGCTGTTGTTGTGGTACAGTACTCATGCCTTTTAAGGCTCATAATAGTAAAATGATATACAATACCTACAGTAGTCATGCCTTTTAAGGCTTATAATGAGAAAATTATATACAAATTACAGATAAAATGACAAGCAAGTTGTAAAATATGGTCACATAGAATATCCCTGAAAATGAAAGCCATAATCTTGGTGTTACTAGAAACTGAACAACAGGAATGCCCAAGATAACTGGAATCATTATTTGATCAATGCATCATTGTCTATGTCCCCAACAAGCAATTCTCCCATACACATTTACCTTCATGAATAATAAAAAGATTAAATATCCAATAGGCCACTGCTATATATCAGTCATGGTTGTGGCCTCTTGGAAGAGACCTGATTCTTTTGTACCTGACGATAACCTCTTGTTGATCTCTGGCGCCTTGAGAGCAATACCTCAACATAACACAAGCCAAATCCTGACCGCTACTTTCAAGCCTTAGTCCAGTTCAGACTGACAGCAAAGACTTTGAGGCAGTGGGATGGAATACAGCTCCTTTGACGAGTAGCTTTTCTCTGTAAATAAATTCTTTGTACTCTGTCAGTTTGGCAGGCTCTACTACCCTCTGACTCAACTGTGGCATCAAGATGGGGAATTAATTGAGCGGTTGTGGGAGGACACAGACTACACCGTCAAGCTAGACTGGCTGCTTGTATTAGAGTAAGATCGATACTTTGGATGACTACAGCTTTAGAATTTGTGGCAGTGTGGAGCCAACTTGCTTCTGTTTCCTCTGCATTTGTTTCCCTCCTTGGACTTTTACATTTAACTGAAGGGTGATTTTAAATTATACTGATGGTAGGTGTTTTAATGAGGACAACATGTAAGGAAACCAAGCTTCCTATAGATGTGTCAGATCTGTTGGTCACCCAGTAACAAAATGAACTCTAGGAAAGACCGGCAGTTATTTTTTCTTGGGCATTTTTTTTCTCATAAAACAATGACACATGCCAATGGTTAAGAATTTTTTGGATGATTGTTGGTTTAGTTTTTTTTAAGTATATTTTCAACACAGGTGCATTAACATACAATCACTGGGCACTTTATTAGGTACACCTGTCCAACTGCTCGTAAATGCAAACTTGTAATCAGCCAATCACGTGGCAGCAGCTCAATGCATTTAGACATGTAGACATGATCAAGACGATCAGCTGCAGTTCAAAACAAGCAACAGAAGGAGGTAGAAAAGTGATTTAAGTGACTTTGAATGTGGCCTGGCTGTTGGTGCCAGACGGGCTGGTCTGAGTATTTCAGAAACTGCTGATCTACTGGGATTTTCATGCACAACCATCTCTAGGGTTTACAGAGAATGCTCAGAAAAAGAGAAAATATCCAGTGAGTGGCAGTTCTGTGGGCACACATGCCTTGTTGAGGTCAGAGGATAATGGGCAGACTGTCCGAAGGCTGGACAGAATACACAGAACGGGATCTGCTCAAACAGAAAGTTTATCAACAGCTCACAGATAACAAAAGCAGCTGCTGTACGTCTGTCATCAGAGGGGCACGCAGACTGGATTAAAGGCAACAGAAACTTCACCCTTGGGTCCTGTGGCGAAGGGGTGGGGGGTTGAGCAGGGCGAGGAGAGAACCCCAGGAGCAGAGTGGGTGCTCGAGCTGGCGAGTGTGGAGGTTGAGGTTGGACTCAAGACTGCTGGGTAACTGTGCAGATCACAGGTAAGGCATCAAACAAAGGACGAAACTTCGACTTGTACAAGACTAACAAACTGGTAACAAACATTGATGATGAAAAAAAGCACAGAGAGTGTAGACAATGTAGTCACAATAATCTGGAAATCAGCCTCAATAAAAAGCAAGTAATGAGTCTCAATTTCTGCTGCGACATTCAGATGGTAGGGTCAGAATTTGGTGTCAACTCCATTAAGCGTCAATCCATCCTGCCTTATCGATGGTTTTCCAGTACTGGGTTGCAGCTGGAAGGGCATCCGCTGTGTAAAACATTTGCTGGATAAGTTGGCGGTTCATTCCGCTGTGGTGACCCCTGATGAATAAAGGGACTAAGCTAAAGGAAAATTAATGAATGAATGTTCTAATGATTTTTTAAGGGCCTAAAAGACATTGACAATTTTTCATTTAATTATACTTGTACAAATTAAGGTTTTGTGGTCCAGGATCACAGAAGATCACTGGAGATTGACAGTAAAGAGCAATAACTTGAGTTTAGTTTACCAATCGAGAAGAAACTCTGCATTTTTCATGTCTCGACTGAAACCCAAACATCCATCAAGTTCATCCATTGTATAAAAGCACTGCCAGTCTCAATCATTGTTGTACTACATTCTCTGTCTCTACGATATTTTGGCAGATCTTCAAATTTTATACTTCTTTAAGTGAATCTGAAATTCTTTTCCCATGTTACATGTCAGCAATGGTCCCACACTGGTTAAACACTGACTAACTTCAGCCTACCTGCTATTGTACTCTCCCCAAACTCTTGATATTGTTGAAGCTGGAAATGACTTTGTTTACCAATGTGTTCTGAACTGATTAGGTGTTTGAAAAAGCAAACAAACCCAAAACAAGCATGAAGTTCTGTTTTGCCCAAAGTAAGCATGTACACATTACTATAGGAAATACAGCACTTCATGCCACACAGCTAATCCTAATGGCAACATGTTGTATTGCCCATTGTAAACTTGCACCCTAACCCATACCTGCCAACACTCTCGTTTTCCCGGGAGTCTCCTATATTTCAGACCCATCTCCAGTTTTGTTTCACACACTTTTTGTTACAGTCCCCAGATAGCCAACCTTAGGTAGGATAGACAAGGGACCCCACTCTTCACTTTGTCACCTCCCACCCCCGGTCTCCCAGATTTTCATAGACAAATGTTGGCAGGTATGCCCTAACCTGGGGCGGGAGGGAAGCCAAAGGTGAATAAAGTCATTTGTACAGTTTATTTGTTTGCCACACAAAAGTGTTCTTGGAGCTTTGTATGATTTCAGTTAAAGCACTAAAGTAACATGAATGTTTTGACAAAGATTTTGGCTCTTCTGCTTTTTGGTTCTTTTGATTTTGAATCTTCTGAATGCTTCGAGACTGTTACATATATCAGGGGTCTCAAACTAAAGGTGCATCCCAAATTGCGTACTTATGCACTATTCTACACCGTTTTGTAGTATAACTAGTGTAAGTAGTGCCTTCACACTGAAAACTCTAAAAAGAATAAGTGCACTTTAAATACTCGGATGATGCACTTATTCAACCGGTAAAATGAATTGTGAAAGAGAGGTGGAGCTTTCAGGCACTGATGTTGGATAACTTTATTTATTTGGATTGTGAAAGCAAAATTCTCCTACGAGAGTGATTATAGCGCCTCCCGATGGAATGCGGTTATACTCATGACAGGTATTATTTGGTAGTTTGGTCATTTATTTTGCTAATTTGGCAACCGTCAAACGTCATCTGGGAAACGGTTTGAATTTCCCCTTAATAAAAAAAACCCGTTAGTGTTCCATTTGGGACGACACTACATACATATACTATGTTCTTGAAGGGCCCTGCAGAGTTTAGTTTTAACACACTTAAGCTGCGGTCACACTGGACTTTTCTCCCCATAGACTTCCATTCATACGTACACGAATGCAAGTTTTGCAGGTTGCTGCGTTGCAAAGTTCAAGCTTGGTCAACTCTGACCTGCGAAATCGCATCATTTGACATCGTTAGACCAATCGATGATCAAAACATGACCTCTCTGGACAGAAATTTAAAATATGGACCAATCGCTCACTTTTTTTAAATATCTAATTATCTTATTTAGTCCCTCCCCTTTTTTATAGTGCCGTACAACAGAATTTCGCACACACAAACTCTAGTGTGACCGCAGCATAAAGCTGTCATCACCTGCACTTTTCTAATCCATGAACTTCGATTCATACGCACGCGAATGTGTCAGACCGGAAACGCAAGCTCATGCGGCAAGTTTCGCAGGTCGCTGCGTTGGAAAGTTCAAGCTTTGTGAACTTTGACCTGCTAAATCGCATCACTTGACTGCATGAGATCAATCGAGGATCAAAAGACCTCTCTTTTAAAAATTTTAAATATGGACCAATCGCTCACTTTTTAAATGTCTAATCGTCTTATTTAATCCCGCCCCTTTTCACAGTGCAGTACAGAATTTTGCAAGCTCAAACTCTAGTGTGACTGCAGCTTTACCTGTAGGTTTCAAACAAGCCCTAGGGACTCAATTAGTTAGATCAGGTGTGTTTATTTAGGATTAAAGCTAAACCGTGTAGCTGTTTGACACATGTGCTGTATATGGAGGATCAGAGAGCGCTCCGATTTTTTTTCTAAAATATCGTAATTTGGGTTCTGAAGACAAATGAAGGTCACAGTGGATTGGAACGACATGAGGGTGAGTAATTAATAGCAGAATTTTGACTATTAAGTTAACTAAACCTTTAACTATGTTTGATCCTCGTTGAGTGTGTTTACCTACACATTCCTAAGCTGATTATGCTTAATATATTAGCTGATATATGTAGTCATGTAAATGCATTACTCATATTTCATTTATCAGCTAAAGAAAAACAATGTCTTAAAATCTGATCAGTATTTTTTGCCCAATACACAGATTTGCATAGCATGTAAACAACTTTCTTGGCATTCTAGCAGTATTTATGTGTGCATGTCTAATTGTGCAAGTAAGGTACACATCACACATGGCAGCAATAGTTAAAAACATCATGGCTACTAATCCTTATCTGTGAGTTCCATTAAGTCTACACATTCTCACTATAGCACTTCTAGACATAGTTAATTAATGCAGAATCATCAAAACCAAAATAATAATTTAAATGTACTGCATTTGCAGGTAATGTAACGAAGTGATAACAAACAACAGCACAGATTCTGACAGATTTCCCGGCAACATTTTAGAGCTAATGTTTGGGCCTGTGACATCAGCTGCCGGTGAGAAATGTCAAACCTTAAAATCTCATGTAAACACGGTTTTCTGCATAGCTGCTTTACTGATTTGCATGTAAACACATAAAATTAAATCTAAAATAATCAGTTTTTTTTTTTATAGTTTTTCACATATTTTGTACAGGTAAACGCACAACTTGTGCAAGTTTAAATGTTTTCTTATTAGGTTAGATCATGCTCAGTGAATATTTACGTATTTATGTAAGTTTAGTTTGTTTCTTCTTCAAAATGGTGCTATTTGACAGCTGTTGATTTGACATCACATGTCAATGATGTAATGTTTGTTGAAATGCTGAATTGCTGAACCATGTTAGTAATGATGGAACTCGTGACCGCTGTTGGCTAAAGACACTTTTGGGAAATCTACCGCTGACCAGATCATCAGTTTAGCAAACCAGTGCATGGAAGTGAGAAGCAGAAATGACAATAGCAAGCTAAATGATTGATGATGTGCAGTGATATTTAGTCATACAGTCGAAGAAGTTACAGATGTGTCTGTGGGAGCTGATTTATTTACAGTTTGTAGATCTCTAAATGTCTAAACTTTTTGTGTTTCCCAATTTTGAAGGACAAAGACAGACTACTGCCATCTATTGGTAGGGTGATTTATTGCCTTTTACAAATGTGCAAAGTGTACCTTCAAACTGGCTGTTGACTGCTGGCTTTGCAATGTGTTCAAGCGCAACGTTTTGGCCCAGATGCAGGGAATGTGAAGTGACACCACAGTCGGCCCTTGTTGCCTCTAGTTCTTTGATGTTGAATTGGTATGTCTGGGCCTTTAATGCTCTTCATTTTTTCTGCATTTGTTTTGCCTCCATCCACTCCTTTTGCATTTATTAGCTTATCTCTTGCTTTCATTTGTGCATTAATGGTGTTGTTTTTTTCTCTCTAAAGAAAAAAAGACCTTGCACAGTCAATGCCATCTTACAGCCCATAAGAGGCTTATCAAATACCGAATAGAAATTGATGGATTATCAAATAATAAATGCCAAGACTTGACCGTTTTTTAAAATCATTTTTATAATATAGTATGTTTTTAATGAAGAGAGGGAATTACAATATTGTTGGGGTTCCTGCTGTCTTATACAAGAACAACAGAAAAATAAAGTATAACATGACATGAAATAAAAAAAAATGCATAGTTTATTCCTGATTCCTGGATTAAGTGCTATGTATGTTGTGTACAATGGACATATTACGCATTATAGTTCATTTCTAAATATACAACATAACATTGTATATACAGTTAGGTCCATAAAAATTGGGACATCGACCCAATTCTAAAATTTTTGGCTCTATACACCAACACAATGGATTAGAAATGAAACAAACAAGATGTGCTTTAACTGCAGACTGTCCGCTTTAATTTGAGGGTATTTACATTCAGCAGTGAATGGTGTATTAATTACAACATTTTGCATATGTGCCTCCCACTTGTTTAGGGTCCAAAAGTAATTGGACAATTGGCTTCTCGGCTGTTCCATGGCCAGGTGTGTGTTATTCCCTCATTATCCCAATTACAATGAGCAGATAAAAGGTCCAGAGTTCACTTCAAGTGTGCTTTTTTTAAAAAGAAAGAAGCCACCAGTGATCTCAGCAACACCAAAAGACCCGGAAGACCACAGAAACAACTGTAGTGGATGATCTAAAAATTCTTCCCCTGGTGAAGAAAACGCTCTTCACAACAGTTGGACAGATCAAGAACACTCTCCAGGAGGTAGGTGTATGTGTGTCAGAGTCAACAATCAAGAGAAGTCTTGACCAAAGTGAATACAGAGGGTTCACCACAAGGTAAACCACCGTTGAGCCTCAAAAACATGAAGGCCAGATTAGAGTTCTAAAAAAGCCTTCACAGTGCTGGAACAACATTCTATGGACAGAAGAGATCAAGATCAACTTGTACCAGAGTGATGGGAAGTGAAGAGCATGGAGGTACTGCTCATGATCCTTAGCAGTGAAGCATGGTGGTAGTAGTGACATGACGTGGGCATGCTTTGCTGTCAATGGAACTGGTTCTCTTGTATGTATTGATGATGTGACTGCTGACAAAAGCAGGATGAATTCTGTAGTGTTGCAGGCAACAGTATCTGTTCATATTAAGCCAAATACTTCAGAACTCATTGAACTGTGCTTCACGGTGCAGATGGAGAATGACCCAAAGCATACTGCAACAGCAACCAAAGAGTTTTTGAAGGAGAAAGAAGTGGAATGTTATGCAATGGCCAAGTCAATCACCTGACCTGAATCCTATTGAACATGTACAGTATTTCACTTGCTGAAGACAAAACTGAAGGGAAAATGCCCCAAGAACAAGCAGGAACTGAAGACTGTTGCTGGAGAGACCAGGAGTGAAACCCAGCGTCTGGTGTTATCTATGCGTTTCAGACTTCAGGTTGTAATTGACTGCAAATGATTTGCAACCAAGCATTAAAAAGTGAAAGTTTTATGATTCTTATTCTGTCCAATTACTTTTGGACCCTTAACAAGTGGGAGGCACATATGCAAGGATGTAAATATCCTCAAATTAAATCTGACTATCTGCAGTTACAACACCTTTTGTTCATTTAATTTCTCCATTATGTTGGTCTATAGAGCCAAAAATTGTTAGAATTGTGTCGATGTCCAACTATTTATCGACCTAACTGTATGTAGTATGTACAATATATGTTGTGTATATGTTTGTGTATGTATTTTATATGCAGGAAAAAGTCAATAACATTCATTCAACAAATAAGTCACCTTTATTTCTATAGAGTTAATGCTGATTTAGTCAAAGTAGCTTTACAGAGATAAACATGCAAAATAGTAGAATAAGTTATAGTAAGAGATTTATCTAGTTGTTACATGTTGTACTGGACAGGTTTCAAACAGATTCACAAAAGAGAGCACCGTCATTCTCCAGATCATGTCAGCATCAGTGTAAATTTTGTCAGTTCAATGTCAGTGTAACAGGATGCAATTCAACCGTAATGCAGGTCCACCAGCCCAACTAAACAAACCAAAACTGACAGTGGAAAGGATCCCACAGTCCATTTTAGTGGAGAAATCAAATCATTGGAGCAGGACTGCTCAACCCTGTTCCTGGAGATCTACCTTCCTGCAAAGTTCAGCTCCTACCCTGATCAAATCAAACACACCTGAACCAAATAGGACCTGAACAGCACTTCATAATTACAAGCAGGTGTGTTTGATTTGGGTTGCAACTGAAATCTGCAGGAAGGTAGATCTCCAGGAACAGGGTTGAGCACCACTGCATTGGAGTAACCATTTCAGAGACAAATTATTCTCTCTCTTAAACGAATAAAGCTGAAGTTTGCTTATGAGTGGCCTTGTGCATCAAGAGTGTCCTTTCTGCCCCAATTATTGTAAACTAACAATTCTTTATGGTATTTGAATTAGGTTCTATGTTATGTATGTTAAGGTACAAACATAGGAGCATTTCTGCCTCCTCAGCAGAGCTGGGAAGACTGTTCCAGAGTTTAGGTGCTAAAGTAAAAGCAAAAATATCACCTGCAGTCGGTTCAGTTGTCATCAGAAAACTGGTAAAATGTTATCAGAATTTGTGAACATACAGTAATGGATGTAAAGGGCTGTAATACAACAAAAACCGAGGGGCTAAACCAGGGCTATTCAATTAGTTTGTCACGGGGGCCAGTTCATGAAAAGCATCCCAAACTAAGGGCCGGAGAGATATGACTTGCAATATAAATGATGACACAACTGCATATAAGAGCCAATATGTTGTATTTTTGCTCCTTACGACACCCACATTGTATTTGTCTACATTAAAATGTAATATTTTGTATTTTGAAACTATATAATATCACTGCATTGTACAATAAAAATTTTTTAACAAACATTCAAATGTTGTATTTCACAGCACAACAAAATCAGTGTATTGCTGAAGTAGGCTTCTTCTACATTCAGATACGTTCATATGTTATGTTTTGAACTGCATAATTATGGATGCAACAATTATAGATTTTGGTTGTATGATATATATGTGAAGAATGATCAGAGTTTCACAGTTATCACGTCTAATGTAAATTTAAGCTTTATATTAGCTAGATTTAGATCTGGACATCCCTAACTATTAAAAACCTTTAAACACGCATTTTCATTAGTAATAGTTTTTATGCTGAAGGTTTTTCTGTGCTTATAGGGCTACACAATTTAATTATGTGTGTGTTTATAGAGAGGAAAGGGAGAAAATAATATAATAATAATTGTTATGAAGGTCGGCGCCAATATTTAGATTAACTGTTGTTATCATCTGCGTTCATACATACATAATCATTTTAATAATAGTTCGTCTAACATGTCTTTTGTTTACATTGCACTGAAAGCTAAGCACAACTCTCACCGCTACAGCATGAGATGTTTTCTACTACTGCGTGCGCCCAAAGCCGCTAGCGCGTTGCTCCGCTTGCGCCCGCATATTGGCATATATTCTTACAACATAAACTTGTGCGCGGGAAAGACGTGATATGGGAATGGCCCGCGGCTATAGTTATTACAGTGTGCGTGCGTATTACCTTCGGTGGACAAGCTCGGAACTTTAAACTAGCGCACAGTTGGCAACTTGGCGCAACTTTGTTCAGCAGTTTCGTTTCGTGCGGCAGAACAGAAATGCAGCTTAGAGAAGCCTTTATGATTAATTAAGCGTGACGAATTAAAACGCAGTTAATAGTGAAATCGGTTAATCGTTGCATCCCTAATAACGATATCAGTGCATTGTACAAAAGACCTTTTCAAAACATATTAAAATGTATTCGGCTGCTGCTCTCGTCACTAATGTCAGGTGACTCATGCTCTGCGCAGCTTGTGCTGTATTGAACAGACGCACGTCACTTCATAACTATTGCGGCCGTTTTTTGACTGAACTAAATTTATTCTTGATGTTTTGGTCACACTATTTGGAGGGCCAGAACAAATTGCCTCGGGGGCCGGGTTCGGCCCGCGGGCCGCCAATTGAATAGCCCTGGGCTAAACCATTCAGAGCATTATATGCAACTATCAGGATTTTAACACGTTTAATAAGTCAATTTGGCATTGACAGAACTGGGCTAATGTAATCATATATTTATTTAATTATTATTATTTTAGTTCTTTTAAACATTATAACTGCTGTATTTTGGAACATCGGATTTTTTAAGCCTTAAAGACAACTATCTAGCAATATATGTAAAATAATCTACTCATGAGGCCATGAAGAAGAATGAACTTGTCTGCATTTGACACTGAGGTCATATGTTTTAATTTAGAGTTTTTATTTTTATTCTGTTGAATTCTTGGTTCTGATTGGCTGGAGGGTGTGCATTTTTGTTGAAACGCACCGGTAGTTCCAGTCAGTTTTAATCCCAGTTCGAAATGAATGCGCTTCTCCCAAACGTTTATAGTTATCAGCAAATGTAGTTGTAGTAGCAACTCACATGTGCTGCACAAGAAACCGATGAGGATGTTTAATGGCAGACAGGATTCGTGGAAAAAAAAAAATCACCAATTATGCCACAAAATAAAGTTTTAAGAGTTTTTCAAGCAATAATACAGTTATTTTAAAGTCAAATTGGCAGTTTACATTTTAGAAAATGTGGAAGTCTGAGCTCCAGGCGGTCAGTGGCAGCTCCGCAAACAGCTTCCCAGTGACTATCAAATATTAAGATAATTAATCTTGTGTGTATCTACAGACCTGTAGCCAGACTGGTGAAAGTGGTGGTTTTTTTTTCTCAAACAGTGGACAGTTTGTAGTTATACGCCTAATTTTCTATTGAATTATGAGACTTAAATATGGCATTTAAGTAATTTTATGCACAATTTTTAGCTGCATTAGCTCGTTGGATGGTCACACTTTTTGATGTACCAAAAATATTCCTAAAGAGATTGAAAATCAAGAATTACGAAAAATACTTATTTTTAATATACAAATTTATTACTGGCGACGCAGTAGGTAGTGCTGTCGCCTCACAGCAAGAAGGTCGCTGGTTCGAGCCTCAGCTGGGTCAGTTGGCATTTCTGTGTGGAGTTTGCATGTTCTCCCTGCATTCGCGTGGGTTTTCTCCGGGTGCTCCGGTTTCCCCCACAAGTCCAAAGACATGCGGTACAGGTGAATTGGGTAGGCTAAATTGTCCGTAGTGTATGTGGAGGTTCCCAAAGATGGGTTGCGGCTGGAAGGGCATCTGCTGCGTAAAAACGTGCTGGATAAGTTGGCGGTTCATTCCGCTGTGGTGACTCCCGATTAATAAAGAGACTAAGCCGAAAAAAAATGAATGAATGAATGAAATTTATTACTTAATATAGTATTAGAAAAAAAAAGAATCTGTTAGTTTTAAATAAAAACAAAATGTGGCCTGTTGTCATTTATTGTGCAAATGACAAACAGGCCAGCACATTCGACATCCCTCAAGTCACAATTTGGCATTTAATAAAAACTAAAAATAAAAAAACATAATACTACTTCTGCTACTACTAATAATAATAATGTAGAGCTTCATGATTTTTCTAGCGTCTCTTGTCAATACTCAAATCAATTCAGAAGCGAAATATGACTTATGTCAGATTGTAAAATAAAAATATTTGGCCAAAACTTAATTAACTGAAGTCCAGCCGAAGCTACAGCTAACAGAGGATTCCGATTGGTCTTAAAGTCTTTTTCGATGAGTAATTTTCAATATTTATGATGGCACAGCAGTCAAAATATGACAAATGAGCTCATGTATGGGACAAATTCTGGACCTTTGTCAGTGAGGGGTTGGTCTTCTGAACCACCTGATCCTCCCTGGCTGTCACGGTCACTAGCGATCCAACCTGTGCAGATCGCTGGTAAACAAAGATCACATAGAACTACAGATCCGCTTTTTTATGAACTACAATTCCAGTCATGCATTACACACTCACACCGGTTCCTGATCCTGACTGATTGCAAACACACAGCTGAAGCTGCTCACGGACTGATTTCAGGACTACATACACAGCACACAAATGCAGAGACTTTGCTGAGTCTTGCTAAACTGTGAGTGAACATTACGATGCATTTTCTTGCCTTGCCGTGTTTTGACCCTCGCTTTTTGTTTGTTTATGTTGTATGCTTCCTTCCTTTTTGACCATCTGCCTGTTATTTTGACTACGACTCTGGATTGCCCTTACATCTGTTTGCTCCTGTGTTGACTGTTGCTTGCCTGACCATTATCTGTTCAATAAAGTCTCTGCATTTGGATCCGCACTCCCTTTGTCCAGTGTCTCTTCACATTACACTGGCTACATGTCTGATCTAACGGTCAGACTTTGGAACCTGTTATTTGTTCTGAGGTGTGTAAAAAACAAATAATTTATGACCCTAATATTACACTGAGCTGCGTGTTTGTCAAAATATGACCTTTCAAATAGCGAGTAACTCAGACAGTTAGGTAGTATTTAACATTTTTATGAAGGAGGTATTTGGTCTAATATTAATGAACTTCATTTCATTTGTTCATTCATTTTCCTTCGGCTTAGGCCCTTTTTTATCAGGGGTCACCACAGCTGAATGACCTGCCAACTATTTCAGCATATGTTTTACACAGCAGATGCCCTTCCAGCTGCAACCCAGTACTGGGAATCACCCATACACTCTCAAGGCTGATTTATACTTCTGTCACAGATACACAGGAGACCCAAATGCAAGTGATTGCAAGATGATTTATTAGCAGGGATAACAAGAATACAACTGGTATTGATCTCACCAGATATAGAAGAATTGTGTAGAGCAAGGGTGCTTCTCACAAGGAAATCCAGACGCTATACAGCGGTAATCGTTCATCCGAGCAACAGATCCGGAGTGAAGTCTCTCACTGATATCTTACCAGATATCGAGGGTAGGGGGTTAGTGCAATGGTGCAACTCTCAAGGAAATCGACATGCTTACCAGCGGTAATAGTTCATCAAGCAGCAGATCCAGAGTGAAGTCTCTCACTGTTGTCATCAGTGCAGGCAGTAGAAACAACATCAATGAAACAAAACGTGCATAAAGTCCAATTGTTACAGACTCTATGATGATTCACCACCAGCGGATTTAGCGAGAGTTGCCTAACAGGAAGCAGACACAGAGGTGAACATACAACGAACTGACAATCGCTATCTACAAACACTGAACATATAAAGACGCGTGGTAACGCGCAACACCTGTGGTTAATAGATAACAGCTGAGTGAGACTGAGTGGCAGCAGACACGTGACCGCTCAGCTGAAGAAAGTAAACACACAGAGCCACGCGGTGCAGAAACACCCAAACAACACACCCACTTCCCCCACACACATACAAGAGAAACAGACAGATCCACAACCGTGACAACTTCTGCGTCAAGTGCACGCCTAGCATAGCCCTCGCCGTGGCCATCGGCGACGTTGACGCGCACCTCTCAAAATATGTAACTACACGTTGCAACGACGCATAGCGCAAGCTCTGTGATTGGTCGGCTTGGTAGCTCTGATAAGTGTGTGTTTACAAGTGTGGAGTCCCATGAAGGAGCTCCAGATGAAAACTGTTGTTTTGTGTTTACCTTATGATCAAAGTTGTTGCACGTCCACCGATTCCAGCCTCAAAATGAGCGAGTTTGAGCCACTTGTGCATTAAGGTAGCGTTCCGAAAAAAAAAAACATCAGGGAAGAAACTTGACACAGGGGAACATAACCTACTGCAAGACTAGCATTTCTGAAGTGTTATGGCAGAACAACACAAACAGTGCGCAGAATTATGAATATACTACTACGCGCATTGCATGCGCCATGGGTCACGCCGGTCACTCGATGCAGAAGTATAAACCAGGCTTCACATTCACACATGCCATTCACATTCATACACTATGGCCAATTTATTCATTCAATTATTCATTTTCTTTTCAGGTTAGTCCCTTTATTTACTCTGCTGAAAAATCCAGCTTAAACCAGCCTAAGCTGGTTGGCTGGTTTTAGCTGGTCGACCAGCCTGGTTTTAGAGGGGTTTTGGCCATTTCCAGGATGGTTTCCAGCCATTTCCAGCCTGGTCTTAGCTGGTCTGGTTGGGAATTGACCAGCTAAAACCAGCTTGACCAGCCAAAACCAGCTATGTCCAGCTTAAACCAGGCAGGTTAAGCTGGTTTTAGCTGGTTTAAGCTGGTCATTTTCCAGCCTGACCAGCTAAGACCAGGCTGGAAATGGCTGGAAACCAGCCTGGAAATGGCCAAAACCATCTAGACCAGCTAAAACCAGCCAACCATCCTAGGCTGGTTCAAGCTGGATTTTTCAGCAGGGTATCTAGGGCCGCCACAGCGGAATGAACCGCCAACTTATCCAGCACATGTTTTACGCAGCGGATGCCCTTCCAG
This sequence comes from Danio kyathit, assembly GCA_903798195.1. Classification (NCBI taxonomy): domain Eukaryota; kingdom Metazoa; phylum Chordata; class Actinopteri; order Cypriniformes; family Danionidae; genus Danio; species Danio kyathit. The sequence continues at coordinate 47,556,488 of LR812539.1, forward strand.
CTGCCCAACCCATCACTGGGAAACACCCATACACTCTTTCACACATATACACTACGGCCAATTTTTTTAGCTTAACCAATTCACCTGTACCGCATGTCTTTGGACTTGTGGGAGAAATCGAAGCATCCAGAGAAAACCCACGCGAACACGGGAGAACAGGCATGGCCAATTTAGTTCTCATCCAATTCACTTATGCTGCGGTCACACTAGAGTTTGTGCGTGCGAAATTCTGTAGTACTGCAAAACTTTTCGCACGAGCTTGTGTTTCCGGTCTGACACATTTGCGTGCATATAAATGGAATTCTATGGGGAGAAAAGTGCAGTGCAGCTTTGTACTGCATGTTTTTGGACTGTGGGGGAAACTGGAGCACCTGAAAGAAACCTACGCCAACAGGTAGGTTTGGGGGGATATGCAAACTCAACATAGTAATCCCAACTGGCCTAGCCGGGGCTCGAACTAGCAATCTTCTTGCTGTGAAGCAACAATGCTAACCACTAAGCCACCGGGCTTTAAATATATATTTAAGTGACTTATTTATATATTTAAATGATCTCTGAATTGTGTTTAGTGATGAGGTATCTCATTGGGCCTCAAGGAAATACAGCGTTGGGTATCATCAATGTGAAAAAAAAACTACTCTATTTTCCTTAATGACATCCATAGATATACACTAGATGCGCCTACCCTGCTATTGTCTATTAGAATGAATGCGTCAATAGAGCCGCCATTTTAGTACAGGATAGTGCTTCTTTGAAATGAATGCGGGACCAAGGTGAAGCGGAGGACTGTGGCCATCCAAAGCCAGAGAAATACACATATACACATATATCTATCATCGGGAGTTTTCCCCGGTGGTCAGTATGCAAATATTTTTTTCAATTACGAAATATTATAATTTTACATCACTTTTCTACATTGATGGATGTGACCGCACGGGCATTCCTGACAAAAAGTGAGTGTTTGTGTGCATGGAAATGCATTACCCTCCCTACCCTGTTTAATTTGATCTAATCCATGTCCTGAAACACACCCCCTCTCCTGCTTTCACTTCTCATTCTGACGGAGGGCGATCCGTTTGTGAATGAATCTCTGTTATGAACGACTCGTTCGCTTAGCTGACAATAATACAAGTTTCTAGCACGGCAGCATCTTCTTGTCATATTTCATGACATAGTTTGCTTATTTTATTCAACAAACTAGCATAAGTCTAGAATTTAGTGCGAGTTGGTGCTACTTTGCCTTATGGTGAATGCAGCAAGAGACTGTACTATCATCAATAACATTACTTTTTAAGCACAAAAGTTCATAACATACAAAAACATAAAAAACTAAATCTTACCTATGAAATGTGATGCCTTTGTGCTTTGTTTTCTTTGTTTGCTCGTTACTACAACGCAAACACAGCGCTAAAGTCCAGCATCTTCACATTGGCACACTGTCTTGACTAGTGCGGTTGAATGACGTTTGTCCTAGAAGCACTGTACCAATGTGGCGGCGCTATTGACGCATGCTCAGGGTCCCTATGCGATATCTAGTGTATATATCTATGAATGACATGTCCTAAATGTAGCATTGTTGAAAAGCAAAGCCGGTCCGATACTCAGCCTTGTGGTACTCCATAATGAAGTTGTGATTGCTATCATTTACCTCATTTACTACTACTCCTACAGATGGCATGGTCATAATATCAGATATACTGCAGCCGATGCTATCAGGTGCAGCACTAAGGGCCAGTGACACTAATACAGAGATTCAACCCACAATCAGGTGATAAGCAAGTCATTTGTAACTAATGCAGGCAACTGGTCTAAACCCAGACTGAAACTCTTCACAGAAATATCTTCTCACAATTGTTGTTCTTTGAAAGAACAACCTTTTTTTAGCATTTTTGATAGAAAAGGCAGACACTGCACAAAATTAAATTTAAAATGTAATAGTTTTTGAATATTTTAATGCATATGTAACCTACGCATACCAAATCATCCACCGCATGAAAAGAAACCTAGGATGTTTTTAGTTTTCTTTCCAAATACAGTAGAAAACTATATATATTTTCAA